>CBVK0100502405.1:0-10672 GCA_900067695.1 Picea abies | reverse complement strand
ATTACCATTGATTCGTAAACGAGATGCTTATAGCCTTACCATTTCACTAACACATAAATCTTTGTAAAAACAAATATAACCTTAACTCTTTAGGTGACAAAAAAGACTCAACCAACCAAGCCACAAGTCGATTCGACCCAAATAAAATGATGTTGACTATCCAAAAGTCGAGTCAAAAAATGAATCAAAAGAAAGGCAAATCGACCAAGTCGAGTTGACCAAATTTGGGTTAACCAAGGGATCCAAACCGACCAAAGAAAACCCGTTCGAAGTGTGGGCATATTGGGTCAACCAAAAGTGATTTTCGGTTGAATGAAGAAATGAAGTTGACCAAAGGGAAAACCAAGTAGAATTGGGTCGACCTGTGAGTAAAACAATTAGTTAAAGGGAAGATTCGATGAACAATCATGAAGGGGAAACCTTGGAAAGTTGAGTCTAGCATTCAATGATAGAGAAAAATGTCTAGGGAGAAATTGATAATAGACGAAATGGAAAAAATGTGTATATGGTTCTTGGGTAGCTAATAAATGCCCAGAAAAACCTAGATTTCGATATCTAATCCATCTATGATTTATGGACAAAGTAAAACTCCCCAGTAAGTCGAGAATGTGAAGCACAACTGACAGATAAGTTGGAGACACCAACTAGCAACTAATTTGACTCTGGGAGTGAGAGAATATCCCCAACGACTCTTAAAACGAAATTAGAAACTTCTAAATACACAACAATGGCTCAGAAAAGAGGGTCATCGATTCCCAGCTTTCGAATCAATGTATGGGTAAGATTAAAGAGTTGTTAGTCTAGATTATTGACCCATGGGGACCATGTTAATATAAAATGAGATCAAGCAATAACTGGCATGAATTTCTCTTTGCTAAACAATACACAAACAATCATTAAATTACAATACACACCATTAACTATTCATGAGCAACGCAACCACAAAAAATCATCACACATAACTCAAAATTTACCCTGGAAACCCAAATGGGAAAATCAACATTCTTTTGGCTTAGGCCAAGCTCTTTATTATTCAATGATGGGCAAGTTACAAGCTCTCTAGTTCATCTCTATGCTCCACAGTGACATCTAGGTATCCTATTTACATCATTCACAACCAAGGAACCCTTTGCTCATTGTGGGGAAACATAATATAGAGGACTAACCCGACTGGGATGATATTTGGAAGTCCAGGCATCCCCAATGCTTCAACTTCTCTCCAGTCCATTTCTCCTTCTTTTCTTTATTTGTTTCTCTTCTCTCCTACGTGGAAAGGGTCTCATGAAAGTCTCATTATTTATTTACGTACAACAATATACTTCTCAACTTTACATATATTACACACAAAAATGGACATCAATCGTGATGGAATGGGGCCCTTCATGCCAACATGTCGATCTCCTTCTTCATCCATATCCTTAAACATTGCATGTGTTTACCATCTCAGAGCCTATGTTGATAGCTAATTTTTCTTTTTGGATCCGATTCGGATCACACCTCCCCATTGGGAGGCTTTTGGTCCCAAATTTTTTCGAAGGATAGATGAGGGAACTTTCTTGTAATATGGTTCCTCTCATACCACTTTGATTTCTTTGCAGTATGTCCTTTGAGACCAATATGCCGCATTTGTTGCTGTCCTCTATGAGTTGTTCACTCCTTGTGTTGTATAAATGTGTCTTCCTTCAACTCCTCAAGCCCATGAGGTGCAAGGTCTTCAATAGTTGGAAGAACTTGATGTTCTTCCTCCTCATCCAACATGGAGAGTTCAAACAACTTAAAATTTTCCACATTCCATACCACTTTGATTTCTTTGCAGTATGTCCTTTGAGACCAATATGCCGCATTTGTTGCTGTCCTCTATGAGTTGTTCACTCCTTGTGTTGTATAAATGTGTCTTCCTTCAACTCCTCAAGCCCATGAGGTGCAAGGTCTTCAATAGTTGGAAGAACTTGATGTTCTTCCTCCTCATCCAACATGGAGAGTTCAAACAACTTAAAATTTTCCACATTCACCACTTTTTTGATCTACATATAAGGTGAAAGTTTCAACCTGAAGGCATTCTCATTCACTTGTTCAATGATCTCAAATGGCCCATATATAAGGGGCTTGATTTTTTGATGCTCCTTGTAGTCATTCCTTACAGATATAGAGCCATAGCTTGTCTCCGGAATGGAATTTACGATCCTCCCTGTGTTGATCATGCCTAGCTTTGTACAACTCTGAGATCTTCTTGATCTTCTCCTGAACCCTTAGATCTATATGCCTAATATTCTCCACAAATGTGCTTACCTTATGTTCTTCTCCTTTTAGTCTTTCTTCTTCCCTTTTTTGTCCATAAACAATATCAAATGGTGAAGGAGGTAAATAACTAAAACAATTCTCGAAAGGAGACTTAATGGTGGAAGAGTGAAGTGCTCTGTTGTAAGAGTGTTGAATGTAGATTAGTTTCTCATCCCAAGTATTTGGATGGTTGTTGTTGTAACCTCTCAACAATTGCACCAACATCCTATTTACTACCTTAGTTTTCCCATCAGTCTAACAATGGAAGGAAATGGAGTACTTCAACTTGGTATCCATTCTTTCCCAAAGCATTGTCCAAAAATTAAAAAGAACCTCTTGTCCCTATCAGATATCATGGAGGTTGGAAATAAAAAATGTATCGAGACATGGTTGAAGAATATTTCAACAACCTCTTGTCCAGACATTGTCTTCTTACATGGAATGAGCACACACATTTTGTTGAAATGGTCTACCACAATGAATAAGTAGTCACGGTCTCTACGAGTCATAGGAAAACCTCCAACAAAATCGATGGAGAGGATTTCCCAAGGTTTGCTTGGCACTGGAAATGGCATGTACAAGACATTTTTTTGATTGCATGGCTTGCTGGTGATGCACAGAATGAAACCTCTAACAAACTTTGCCACCTTCTCCTGCACCTTTATCCAATACACATACCACTGCATATTTTCCATTGTCTTGGTCACACCAAAATGCCCAACAAACCTAGAAGTGTGTGTGCTTCTCTCATCAACTAAACTCTTCTGTCCCAGGGTATGCATAGTTTGTTTAGTTTGTACAACATCCCATCAATGAGGTGGTATTCATTGTTGATTTATTCTGGACTCAACCCTTCGTATCCTCTGATACCATGTTGATATTCCCCTACCCAACACTCTACAAATAGCTTAAAATAAAATTACTTTATCTACTAAAAGAACAACTGAGTAATCAACTAAACATGTAGCGGAAGCACAAATAAGAAAACCAAAATTTTCACCCATAGACACCAATGTTTTTGGATAAACTACCCCTGGAAAAACATTGGAGGGAAAACTAGTACTTATATACTTTTATTAAGGTCAAATCAGGGCTCTTGTAATAGGGAAAAATTCCCACTCATAGAAATACAATTACATAAAAACCTAACATAGTCTGCTTTGTCGTATGGTCCTTGACCAACACATTTTTTGAGGTATACGTGATCCACCTTCATATTACCCTTGTACATTCACAATTTTCTCCACTGTGAATCGTGTATATGTATGAAAAACTCGTATGGACACTTCTATACAACACTACGCTTTCCTCTAACTTCTATCCTCTGAAACCCACCTACGGCTTTATGTTCTCTCTCTTCTCCTTAACTTGTATGATCTCTAGATGGACGTCCTTCTCCACCTATCCAACATATTTAATCATAGTCCTTTGTGATCCAACCCTTTCTTCATCAACACTTGGACAAAATATATTCAACCAACCAGTGATATCTCCTCACTCTCGTGTAAGCAAAAGTCCTTCTTTGCTTCTACACTCCTCACACTAGCACAAGTTTTTCTTTCATATCCTCAACCTTGGTCTCTCACAAGTGTATCTCACACAAGTCTTTGACTTTGATCTCTCATCAAAAGTGTCTTTTTCCTTCACCCTAGCCTTGCTTTTATAATTATGAATTACAATTTATTTCTAATCTTCAAAGTGATCCATGGTTGAGATTACTTCTCACACCTACTTCAGATTTAGATTACATGTTGCATGCTAAGCATGTTCCTTAAATAACTCATTTCACTATTAAAAAAACTTTTTCTTTAATTATTTCCTTTTAACTAAAGTAAACCCACACTACTAGGCTTTTGACGACTTCCACATGCTAGACACAAGTCAATGCAGAAGTACCTTTCTGATGCTACCACTAACATAAACACTCCCTCTTATTGAGGAAGGTACTTCTCCACCCTGGAGTTGGCTCTATCTTTGCTACCAGATCCACTACCATGCCTCCTCTCCTATCCACCTAATTAGCTGCTCCCTTTAACACAGAAGCTATCCCTGCCATCATGATCTGACCTGTCTCTGAAGACTCATTGCCTCTGAACATGCTCCTAGAAGCCTCCTGCTCTTGAGCATCCTGCATGGCCGTATCATACCATGAATCCTTATTGGAAGACTTGGAATGATGCTCCTTCCCACCTGAATCTAAAGGTTGACTCCTTCTGAGTTGCTCAACCTTCAGAGCTACCTTCTCCTCTTCTCTACCACTCTGATGCTTTCCATTGCTCGCATAGGCTAGCCCTTTAGCCTATAAAAGTTTCTCTCTCTAACTCCAAATACAACTACTTTGTCTAAGCTATAATCTATGGGATTGATCAATTCCTTTCCATCCTGGAATGCTATGTCAAATACCTTCCTCTCAATCACTAAAACTAAGATCACACCCGTCTTGAGTTATGGAACCCATAGCACATTCGTCACTATCAATGTGCCTCCTGAATTCAACTGGAACAAAAATTTTCCATATCCCTTCACTGCATGCTTGGTCCCCATACCAAGTGCCACATGCATCTCTAAGTCAGACTTTGTGAAGCTCTCAAACACCTCTCGTGCTCCTTTCATATGACATGCGGCTCCACTATCTATCAACTATGTTGATGGCCCCATGAATCACAACAATAATCTACTATACCCTTGACTCCTTACTTTACTTTTTCAACCTCGGATTGATACAAACTTAAGAGGTGTTATGCACTATGTTTGTAGTATCAAATTGTCGGTAGCAAAGGTTTGGGATTGATCAAAGGTTAAGAGGTGTGGAATGATGTAGGAAAATGAAAATGACAGAAATAAACTCTAAACTATTGTTGAAGACAAAGAACCCAATATGAAAGTACAACTAATATAGATTGCATGAGACGAATTTATTCTAATGGTAGTAAAGGATACTGAATCATAAATATTAAACTGAGAACAGAAAATGAATTCAATCTAAGCTATGACAAAAAGTTGTAATTGAAGTGAGGCTACACTAATGCATGAATTAAAAAAACTATTGTATGTTTAAACCTTTGATCAATGGCAACCATTTGTGTTTTTATTGTCCAATGGTGTTTTCATTAAAATATTATTAAGATGAATTGAACTTTGAAGCTAAAATTTTCCTACATGAAGTTTCTATGAGAATTGTACAGTTCTACAAGAATTGTGCAGATTCTACATGAAACTCCTACATGAAGCAAAATTGAAGCTTAGAAAAATAGTGTAATTGTTTATAAGCATGAAAAAAGATAAAATATAAATAAATGAAGTGGATCTGATGTTCTTGGCCTTGGGAGGCACCTAAGAGTGCTCCAAAAGGATTATTGAACATTTCTACAGGATGCTTGTTGTAACTAGCTAGTTAGTGATAACCTTAACAGAAGTTGGAGTTGATCATGCAAAGTTATATCGAACTTCAAAATAGAATGGAATACTATATAATCACTAATTAAAATGCATGGAAACTAAAAAAATTTTAACAGGGTCCTTGAGCCCTCTTGAGTGGGCCCTACCCAAGAAGCACAAAGAGTCTAAAAGAATATTTAATGAACTAAAAGTATAGCCATATTTATTTCATTAACAGTAGGAAGACATCAAGAGAAAAAAGCTCTAAGTCTCAACAAAAAGTCTTCGGAAGGTCTCAATACAATACTTATCAACAACTCTCCCTCTCCTCGCTCTCCTAGACTAGAGTTCTATATAGCTTGAGAGTTCGACCTCCCTTCTTAAATCTAAGAGAGAAGTGAGTAAATGAGGGATCTCAACCCATTACATTTGTATCTCTAACTGTTGTTGATCATGAGTGGTCATTAATGCACAAGGAGTTCTCTTGGAGGTAGGTGGGGACAATGTCCCTTGATCCTTGGCTGACAACACTTTGAGGGAGACAAAATCCCTTGTTTCTAGGGTGTTGGTGCTTTTGACTCCTAAAGTTTGACCTGCTTGGAGGAATACACATATTTGGAAATAACATTAGAGAAAAAAGACACATTATACACAAAATTCCACCTCAACACACATTCACTAAGCAACAAGAAAAATATTCATGACTTACTATTAAATATGGTCAAAAGAAAATATCAAGTCATATTTTGGTGGAAAAATGTGCCAAAGATGAGCCTTTGGAATAGGCAATAATTGGGCTCATCATCACCCCCAACTAAAACTTTTCACACCCTTTGTGCAACAAAATTTTATTCATATGCTCTTACTACTGTTGTTGTTTCCCTGTACTTTGTTGTTGTTCAACATTTTCTTGTTGTTCATCACCCTGTTGTTGATAAACACCCTATTGTTGCTCACTAAACTCCTGCCTCATATCCCAGGCCACATACCTAGTGATATCTTGTTGCTCATGGTATCCTTTATCTTTCACAATTCTGATCCACTCTTCTTCTTCCCTTTCTGGGTTGAGTTCATCCATAGGTGTTGCAAGGAGAAGGAGTGGAGGATTCATCCTTAACCCAATCCATTTAGTCTTCATTTTATTTACAACCTCTTTGTACCAAGGTATCCTTAGGAGGGCAAGTTGCAAGGTATTAGGGGAATGAGGTTCTCTGATTTGCAAATCATGAGGCAAGGAGTGACATCTCCTATGGAAATCCTTTGTTGCTTCTTCTCCCAATAATATGAGTGAGCCATCAATATGGCCTATTGCTTCCCTTTGCTTGGTTGTCCAACTTGGAGATACATCCCCATCCAAAGAGAAGTTATGATGATTGTTTATGACATCCCTAAGTCTGGGAGCCTCAACTCTGATCCAAAAAGGTGTTTGGAGTTCTTCTTCATTTTTCCTCTCCTCCTCACTCATTACTTCTTATGCCTCTTCAAATGCCTACAAATCCATGTTTATGAAATATGCCCAAAAAATTTTGTGTTTTAATTTCCCGAGGGAATCTGAAACTATCAATTTTATGAGTCCATGATGTGCTAAAAATTCTTGTTTTCCCTTTTTTACCTTTAGGCTCATTTCCCTTAATTATTGGAGGAGGAAGTGAGGGATGCTCAAGTTCTGGTGTGCTTCCTGATTTGGAAGATGTCTAATATGGTTTAATAGTCTAAAGTGGTAAGCATAGACTACACTCATCATGTCTTCACATGTAATGTATTTGATGATATGACAGGCCACCACTGGCCATGGATGAGGGAGGCTTTCCCTTTTTATGCCATTTTTGTCCTCATCAATTTTTTTATTTGGGAGGAAGAATGCCTTCTTGGAATTAATGGATTCTTGTCTCTCTTCTATTGAAATATTGTAACTTCGAAGAATATTCTAATTACATTTGAGTTATTATCTTATAGATCAAATCCCCTTTTGTGGATTGATCATGTCGGGACTTGTATAAGACCAAATCCCCTTTTTTGGATTGGTCAAACCATATTTATATGGTGGTATTTGTAAAGTCGGCCTTTAGGGTTTCTAGAGTGGTTTTAACCACACTTGGAAGAAGTCAACCCTACTTAGTGAAGAGACATAACACTAGCGACTCCTCAATATGTATTTATAAGTGAGGATGACACCTCACTTACCCTTTTGTGGATTGATCATGTCGGGACTTGTATAAGACCAAATCCCCTTTTTTGGATTGGTCAAACCATATTTATATGGTGGTATTTGTAAAGTCGGCCTTTAGGGTTTCTAGAGTGGTTTTAACCACACTTGGAAGAAGTCAACCCTACTTAGTGAAGAGACATAACACTAGCGACTCCTCAATATGTATTTATAAGTGAGGATGACACCTCACTTATTCACTCACTCACTCATCTAGTGCACATCTTTTGAAGACAGTTGCAGTTGCAGGAAGAACGAGAAGAGAGGTGCATGCTCAATCCTAGTTTATTCTTGGTGTTTTGATCTTAGTCTTGGAATTGTATTGGCAATATATTATTGAGGAAGTTTTTGTTGGGTTTTCTCCCCCATGAGGGTTTCCCAAGATAAAATCTTGTGTACCTTGTGATTGTGTTTCTTTCAGTGATCTTATTTATGATGTTGTTTTGTAAATGTATTGAATGCTCATGTAATTTGGAAGTAACCTAATAACAACACTAAAACTTAATATGGTATCAGAGCTTGACTGAAAAGAGCACCTTTCACTAGGTATCTAAAAACGTCAATGTTGTCATAGAAGGAAATTAGGGATTTTTTTGAAGAGGAATTTCTGACCAAAAACCATCTAGGGAAGTGCTCCCTACCCTAGCACATATTTTGGCAGCTTGAGCGCACTTTTTCAGTGGCCAGATTCCTAGGAAAGACAAACCCTAGTTTTGACTGGTACCAAAAAACCAGGAAATCAGAACCAATACCAGAAGTACCAATCCAAAATTACACAGGTCAAGTTTCAAGGGGTAAAACTTGAAATTTTCTAAAACAGTCAACTCCAACAAACTTGCCTCAGCCCAACGCATCTAGTCCTTGGATCATAATTCAAAAAATTGAAGTTTGAGAAATTAGAGTTTTCTCATAAAACCCTAAGTTGCAGTTGCAGTACCAGTTCCTTTGCACCAGTTGTAGAGAAACGTTTTGTGAAATATTGGGATTGTTTTTTAATTTTCCTAATGTTCCTTACTTCCAAAG
The DNA here is from genome assembly GCA_900067695.1 of Picea abies. Lineage (NCBI taxonomy): Eukaryota > Viridiplantae > Streptophyta > Pinopsida > Pinales > Pinaceae > Picea > Picea abies. The sequence goes on along the minus strand of CBVK0100502405.1, from coordinate 1,785 downwards.
GTATGTACTTACATGTGTTTAAAATGAATTATTATTCTAAAGGGTATTTGTAGGAGAAATGACATTTTAACAATCATAGATCTAAAAGGATCTCAGATCCAACACATTCAAAGGAATAATGCACTCCAGGCTTGATTATTTTGATATGCATATATTTTTTATGACATTATTTTGATCTTATGAACATCTAGGTTGTATATTGAAGCTATGACCATCATACTAACCATTGGTCAAAATTAAAGTCAAGGTNNNTTGAAGCTATGACCATCATACTAACCATTGGTCAAAATTAAAGTCAAGGTATTAGATTGATTAAATTTGAGATTATAGAGTTTATTCTCTAACTTGGATTTCTGTCAAAGAAATCACATTATCTCAGTACAGAGGACAGGTTGAAGAGAATACTTGTCATCTTGAGCGAAGGAGACCAGGAAGAAAAACAACAACATGTTGGACACACCGACTACACTGAGAGGGGGGGTGAACAATGTAGGGCTCTTTTCCCAAACTTCCTTTTACACAAAACTCTTTAGTTAGCAATTACCATTTTATTCATTACTTACTATTGTATTTTATAACCAGTTAAATGTGAACATACATCAACAACATAAATCAACAACATATATCATCAATAAATCATCACCACAAGGAACACAAAGAACAAAAGATGTATGCACAATTTTCTTTTTATTACGGACTGCAATCCTTGGGTTATCGATAACAACTGAATGAATACAACTCTACAAGAGCACCAACTCTATAATGCAAGACTCGGATTACACACTCAACACCAACTAAGATGAGGCAACAATCCTCAACAGATACCAATCTGTCAACATGTACGCATCCTGTTGGTAGTGCAACACACGTATGTATGCACCCTACCAGTAGTACAACTTGCATATGTACGCGTCTAATATGTACTATAGCCTGCGCATCACCTCTGATTTACTTAGGGTTTTTCTCTTCAAGATAAACTCAGATCCTCTGCAACCTTCAATCACATTCACTTCTATTTTTCACTGTCCAATCTGAACCATAATAAGTCACAACACATCCAAGCTCTCCAAAAACTTACTCATGCTTCTCAACCATACAATATGAGTGCTACTCAATCATGTATAAGAAACCAGTATACTATAGAAATCATATCAGTATTGAATCATAAGAGTATTGCTCACTCCATCAACCAACACAAACCAAATCACAACAACCATACCAATAATTCCTTAAACATTCACCACACAACAAGCAAGAGTATCCATCAAGAAAACAATGTAACCATACCAGAGTTTCTATGGCAGATCTGAGCCCATAGAATGAATATCTAGAACTTGATTCAGTCTTCAAGATCCTAGAACCAGCTCACACACAAGTCTTCATGATTTTATCCACTGTACGTGCTCTGTCCTCATTCAGCCCACGTATGTACATGCCATGGCTCACTACAGCCCACGTATACCACAGAAACTAGGGTTTCTGAACTTCCAAATTTTTTTCCTTCATGATCTCAGACTTACCAAAACTTTGATGCATCCATGAGATCCTCTATATCTCCTTTCTCTCAGAATAGATCTTCAATACATGCTCAAGAGATTCGTTTCACAACAGACCCTTCCCTCTTATTTATACTCTCTAAGTAGCTTCCTTAGAAGCATCTTCTAGGTCACTTGGCCCACATAGGCACTTTGTCCACATAGTCACTTATGCTCAACTTTGCCCAAATTTCCACTTTTCCTATGTATCCAATAGCCACTTGACCACTTAACCCTCTTTCCATATTTT
>CBVK0100502404.1:413-10672 GCA_900067695.1 Picea abies | reverse complement strand
TCAATATCAACTTTATGTTTGACTTTGAAGTTATCTTTTGTAAGAGCGCTTGGAAAATACAAGGACTCCATGTTTCTGACACGGGACAAAGCTGTGTATACAAGTCCATGTATTCGTATTCCAACAGGGTCGAAGGAAACACTATCAAGTGTTAGTCCTTGTGATTTGTGGATTGTACGTGCACTTGCAAGTTGAATTGGAAACTGTTTTCGAATATTCAGTTGACTTGTCTTTTCCTATGTCGATATTGGTTTTGATATTCACAATACAAGTGTCCATTCACGCAAAGTGTTTGAATTGTTAAACCATGAATTCAAAATTCGAAAATTCAATTGTGCAATTTACAAAAGGCTTACTATGATCATTGGTTAAACCCTTCAAGCATCTATAATGGATAATTATGTTTGTGTAGAAAATTAATTGTTGTTTTAGTTGTATAATTTTGAGTTGGCATGGCTTTAGCTCACTTTGTTAAGAAATTGGTTCCATGGTTCTAGTGATATATATTTTTCTCTAACCCTTCTTGTTGATAGATAGGAACAATTAAGTTAATAACCCACTTTCAAATGGTTGTTGTGCAAGTATAAAATTGAGAAGCATATTGATGTGATGGAAAAGCTGCCCATCCTCTTAATAAATGTTTTTTTACAAAGTTTCTAAAATTTAAAAATAATGTCCAATACCATAATCCACATTGTAATACCTTTCCTAATAACTTTCCATAAACTTCCCTCAAAACATTGCCATGTTCCAATACACATTGTAGCCTACTATTATTCTGAACCAATTTTTACAACTAACCTTTTATCAATATAAATGAAACTTCTTTAACCACCAACATTTTTTTACATAGAAAATCATAACTTTAGGGTCAATCTTGAGACTAAAAACATTGTTGTAGAATCTAATTCATACAATCAAAAGACAAATCCAATCTTGTGGCTAAAAACATTGTTGTATCATCTAATTCATTTAAAAATAAATAATTGAAAGAGATAAGTGTGTTTAGCAAGTCATCCTCTCCTTCTCCTTTTGGTTCTTTTCCACTCTATATGAAACGTACGGTTGGGATCAATATTATGCTTTACATTCTTAACAACCACTTTGAAATCAAATTATTGGAACAACAAAAGCTATCTACAAAATTTTCCCATGCAATATTGGTTTGTTTACATGTAGTTAAATTTTTTTTGATTAGGAAAGAATGAAAACAATATTGCAAACCAATACATGTAGTTAAAATTTTTTTGATTAGGAAAGAATGAAAACAATATAATGACAAGCATGAAATTTGGTTTTGCATATTCCATAACAACAACATCCCTCTTAGCCTTTGTATAATATTTATTTATCTTCAAAGCATAGAATAAGATGATTCATGTTTCCTTTTCTAGGTGTGTTAATGCTACTTCAATCATTTCTTTTACTTAAAAAAGTACAGGATGATTACGGTTTCCTTTCTTAGGTTGTGTCAACATTATTTCAATAATGACATTTGAAGCATTAATATGTACATGGAAATGTTTAGTTTAATTAAGAAATATTAAGATAAGAATGAATTTAAATTTATTTTTCGTCTTTTCAAATTATTTTTTGCATTGATATATTTATTTATATAATTATTATTTATTTAATAATTTTTTTAATGGTGTTGAGACCTTGACATCCTTTTGCAATAACAATATTATGTTAGAGTTTATTTTCCAATCTTATTATTTTATTTCCTATTTGTTTCTAAATCTTGTCTTCAAAGGATCCAAACTTATTATCAAGCATGCTACTAATTCTATTTGAAGTTTGACTTCTCTTTCTTCTCTACATTTCTCTAATAATTTTATATATTTGCAAATATTGTTTAGGGTTACTTTCTAAGTCTCCCCCTTAGAGGTTTGGTAAATATGGTAAATTGTTCATATTGGAATAAAGCAATAGAGAGGAAATGAATTATAAACAAGACTGGGAGAAGGAACTTGTGCACCTGATTAGGTCAAAATTGTGTGAAGTTTTGGTGAAACCTACACAGAGAAACTAGCTAGTATAAATTCACACAAATCTTACAAAAGAAACATAGAGAGAGATAAAAGAATTAGAGAAAAGAATGAATGAATTGTATTAACCGAATGGTATAATGAGTAATAAATACATGAAATACTCTACATGTCTAAGTAAATGCGTCATAGTAGTGAACTAAAGAGATATGGACATTCACTGACAGAAACCAGAGTTATCTGCCACCTAGTCCTAGTTAAGTGTCCATGCAATCATCAATTAATTGAGTCACACGTGTGGAGGTGAGAGAAACACATGCAATCACAAGATATGCACCCTCTTTTCCACATGCATGTGATATATACTCTCCTGGTGAGAAAACCAAGGTGAGCATGCAACCATTGGTGATAAAAAATGAGGTTTTTGTGCATGAGTTGCCTCCACTAGTCTAACTAAAGTTTAACTGAGTCAAAATTGAAGAGGGAAGGTGCCCTATTTTATAGGAGGTGCCCTATTTTGTAGGGAGTTTTCTCATCTCTGGATAATACCCTCAACGTTAGACTAGCAAACTTAGGAACAAGAATTAGCAGGTGTGTAATATCTCCAACACCCCCCTGAACACTACTAGGGTGTAAAATAAAGAATGGGTCTCGAAAACAAGGCCATGTTAGGTACACATTTTAGAATGCATCTAATAAATGAACACTGAAAAAAGAGGAAAGAGGGAAAACCTCATGGGAACCCCCCCCAAAAAAAGTATAATGCATCAAAAATGAAGAAAGAAAGACAATTGCTAAGCAACTGTGTCCTTCACTCGAAGACAATCACGTAAAATGTGGAACTTTTGATCAGTGAAAGTCTTGGTGAAGATGTCGATAATTTGTTTGGAGGATGGACAATATTACAAATCAATGATCCTATCATGAACCAACTCTCTAATGTAATGCATATGGATCTCAATGTGTTTTTTTCTCTACCATTGCATTGGATCTCTGCAAAATTTGAGCGTACTTTGGTTGTCACATCAGATGACAGTTGGACGCTGGAACTGGATATTGAGCTTAGTGAGGAAGTTCTAAAGCCAAATAGCTTAAATAGTGATGTTGACCGCTCCTTTGTACTCCACCTATGCTCACGATAAAAGAATCATTGACTGCTTTTTACTCGACAAACAAATGGGTCCAGAACCTAAACTAAGCACAAACTCGGATGTGGACTTGTTATTTGTGCTATCGCTAGCCCAATTAGAATCTGTGAATCCTATAAGATCCATTGCACAACCTGCTGCATAGTGAATCCCATAATTGATGGTACCCTTAACATATCTAAGGGTGCACTTGGAAGCCTTCTAGTGTAGTTCATGTGGCTCCTACATGTACCTGGAAACTTCCCCTACTACATATGAGAGATATGGTTGGGTGTGGATGAGATACAAAAGGATACCCACAAATTGTTGATACAAGGTGTTTTCCACCAATGGTGGATCCACACCATCCTCAAGATGTACCTTGGATAAGAAGGGTGTGACTGTAGACTTGCACTCTATCATGTGGAATCTATCTAAGAGATCCCTAACATAATTAGTCTGAGACAGCTTGATTTTTGAAGCATCCTGGTGTTGATGCCTGGAAACAATCCTGGCACACAATGTGGAGAAATTGCTTGATCAAAGCCCCAATTAGGCCTATACTCATTTGGTATGACGATCCTCACAGATATGTGGGCCCAATTGCCACTAAGGGGATTTGCTCCTCGAAAGGAGATTTTCGTTAATGCTCTTCTAATATATTATGCAGAAAAAAAATAGATAATATAACTCTATTCTAAAGCTACACTATCCTAGCTGGAATAACATAAGTAGTTCATGATATTCCAGTTAGGAGCGAGAGGAAAAATTATGTTGAATATGAGATAAAAGATAAGCTATCAAGATATATAAATAGTTCAGATAACTTGATAACAATTAAAACAGATACACCTTAGTTTTAACTTAGTAAATAGTTACCAAGAAAACCCCAATATATGTATACTCCCATTCAATAACGTAAATTAAACATGAAATATAGATGAGTTGTTGGACTACATAAATAGTTCTTTTACTCAAAACAATAGTTAAAGCTGATGCATATCAATAACCGACTTACTAAATAGTTACCAAAAGTCATCAATGTGCATACTCATGTTCAATTTCTTATCATCCTTATCAAATTCAATTAAGAATGAAATAGCATAAGAATTTCTCAAAAATTCTAACAACAGTGCAGAAATTGAGAACAAAAAATTTCATTCATAAATAAATATGACATAAGAATAATTTGGCTTGCAAAATAAATATTTCATTAGCCTTGAAAAATAGTACCAAAACCAATAAAACACAATATAACCGTTGCCACTTCCAGGTCTTCAAATATTTAAAAATTATGGCTTTTACAACAATGTACATAGCCATATTTCCAGAGTTTCCAATCCCTTGTTCTCTCTACAAAATTACAATAAATAGAAGAAATATTATTAGAATGTAGAACTGCTTCCATCGTTTCATCAAATTGATAGGAATATATATTTTCTTGGATTTGATAGTTGATATTAAGGAGATATATTCTCCTCAGTTCTAGTAACACCTTTGATAACGTTTTCTCCTTGAATTTTCCCTTGACTTTCCCATAAGGAAACTTTCTTTAACATAAGTGCAATTAATGAAGGTTGGAGAATTTCCTTATTTAATTTACATCGATAAATTTTCTTATCAATTTTCTCTTGTCCAGATGAAAACTTTGATAAAAAGTTATCATTTTCTTTTGAACATTTTGTTAGATGAGTAAGAAACTGACTAACACTTTCCAAATTCCAAATATTCAAATTACTGATTCCCTTTGCGCTTGATTCTACATGTTGTTGCACATCTATAAGACAATTTGATAATGGCACTGATATGTCGAGAAATTTTACATAAGGCATCTTGTAGTCTTCAATAATATCTAATGCTTAATCCCATAAGTTTGAACAATATTTACCCATTTTCTCAATAAAAATTTGTGAAAACAAAGAATTATCTTGCTAGGAGTCAAGTGAGGCTTGTGTTTGGATCTTTCTTCTTTAGACATTTTGGAGTACCTTGATGGAAAACTAGTTCCTTGTGCTTCTGATATCTTCATATTATCAAATAAAGCTTGGAACTACTTTTGATTTTCAGATTGTACTTGAGACTTTGTAGACAACTCAAGGACCTGTTCATGCTGATCTTTAATGACATACGATTTTGAATAAATTAATACTTGTAAAGATGGTAAATTGGTATTTAGTTCCATTGCTGCTTTCCTTAGGATTTCTGAATTCTCAATTTTGATTTTGATTCCTTCTAGTTGAGCAGTCAAGGTATCCACTTGATTTTCATAACCTTTGTTCATTTTTTATTTCTCACTAAGCAACATGGCTATCTTCCTGTCATGTTTAGTTTTAATCTCATCTATTTTTGTTTTCAACTATACAATGATATTTTGAGATAGATTATTTGCTTATGAAAGATTCTTTAGTTGGGATTCATGTTTTTGTGACTAGATGTGTTCTTGTACCTTCTGTTGTTCTTGAAGTCCCTTCACTTTTTTCTTCTCTTTCTTTAACTGATTAGACAATTTGCATACAGACCATTTATTTGCATTGAAAAATGACCCTAAAGCATCAACAACTTCTTCTGAAAATTCGTCATCATTCAAATGTGTAGCATTCCATAATTGGATTATCTCTTGTGTCACTTATTCATGGTGGGAAGTTTTCCTGTTTTTGGATTTCCTCTTTTCTATAATTATGGTCTTATAATAAAAAACATAGTTGTTTAAAGACAAGACAATATATTGTACTAGATGGATGCTGCCAAGATCCAAAGAAGTTGTACCCAATCTTCATGGAATTAAATTTATGGGAGAAGTATCAATAGGATCAGTAACTCAAATAACTATTCTCATTATCATCAATATATGTTCTTAATAAATTCTCTAATGAAATTATCATCAAGATTGGCTATAGGTGGACTCAATTTATACATATTGATAATATCATCGGGCCTAAAAGAACCAACGACCTAGCTAGATGAATTAAAAATTGTGCAAGTAGAGATATCAGTGTCGGAGATTATCCACCATACCATGTCATAATAGGGAAATATGGTTGGTTTGGAACCAATCTTGTGAAGTTCAGACTTCTTGACATCAACTAGGTCATCTACATCTGACTCATATTCTTTTGTAAAATCGTCTTCTTCAATGAATGTGTATATTTGGCTCCATTCCATACTATTTCTTTCACTTTTCTTGAATGTTGTTTAAGAGAAGGATGTCTAGTTGGGATTCTTTTCAATTTTATCTTCCTCATCTTTCTGCTTCTTTTCTCTACTTTTCCATGTCATCCTATATTTGAAAATTCCTACAAGTAAACAATGAGATAAATTAATCAAAAGAATACTAAGACTAACTAGTGGAAGAAAATTCGGGCGATATCGATGCAATTTAAGGATTCAACGCTTGAGAAATAAGGGTTTGTTATCAAACTGAAACATGCTTTAGTGCATTTATGCATGAATTGCGATGTATAATGAATCAAATCTTTGAACCCATTTCTTCATTAATGTTCGTTAAAGATTCATAATAGCAACAATCGACTCATAAATGAAAGACGAGACAATTACGGTCATTTGAACTTGCGACGTAAAGTTTATTATCAGGTATCGGGTCACCATGGAATTTTTGGACTAGACTTATATCTTCAAAGCTTGAATTTTGATCCGATATGTTTATTATGATTTATTGGAATTTTAATTAGTGTTTTAATCATTTAAACATGGCACTGGAAATCAAGCCATTTATTAAAAGAACACACATGCACCTATGAATGATCTCCAATTCAATATAGTTTGAATGCTATGATCACCATGATACCATAGATCAATGTGTATAGCACAAGTGAAATATGGTGAAATAAATCTCGATCTAATTCCATCAGGGGACCGAGGATTAGGACAATGAGATTTAAAAATTGAGACATGATCTGATATGGAACCGTCGCTCCGGTATTAACATGTTATCGACCATCGGGATGTCGGGAGATCGGGATACCGATAAATCAGTGGGTTGGAGCAAAATTTATTAAAACATAAATACAAGCATGCCCAATCTGATATAACCATATCATCGTATCAGTCGGGGTATCATGAGATCGAGATATCAGGACATCCCTAGTGGGTTTTATTGCTTAGTTTTTGTTTTGTTTTGAAAGATTATTTTGAAACTAATTTTAGTTATACAATAAATACTATCAAAGACTGAAAATATAAATTCAAACAAACTGAAAATAAGCAAAAGGGACCCATAATTATTTATCTAAAATCTCAAAAATAATGGGGGGTTGTTGTGGCTCAACACCTGGTTGATCTCAAGACCAAGGAAAAGGTGAAGTGGCCCCATGTATTTCATAGAGAACCTATCATGCAAAATGTCTTTGATCACAACAATTGTTGAGGCTGAGCTGCCTATGATCAAGAGGTCATCTACATGGAGTACTAGGATCAACAAAGAGTCAGTGGTCCTCAACATATATACATTAGGATATGATTTACATATAACAAAATTTTGTGAAAGAAAATAAGAATACATCTTTTCATACCATGCTCTAGGCACCTTCTTGAGGCCATAGAGTGACTTTTTTTTCAGTCGACATACTAGAGATTAGTTCTATATGAACCCCGGAGGCTACTCCATGTAAATATCCTATTAGAGATCCCTGTGAAGAAAGACATTCTTCACATCCATCTGGTGAACTTCCCACCCCTTGGATGATGCAATTGAAAGGGCTAACTAGATGGAGTCCATATTTTCTACTGGAGAAAAGGTCTCATCATAGTCAATCCCGTGAATTTGCTGAAATACTTTGGTGTAACATCCCCATTATAATCCCTAGTTTAATTAATGCACAATGTACATATGAATGTGGCTATGGCCATGCGATGTAATATGAGAAACATATTTCTGAATTTTAATTAATAAAATGTGATGCCAACTGCTAGGGGACATGGACAGAGATGGGGGATAAGTTTTACACAAGAGAAGGGAGTTTCTAAGAGGGATCTAAGGGGGAAATTAGTTATGGGTATTAATTCAAACCCACTTTCTTGAATTATATTATCATTGTGTATAAACCTTCTCTTTTTCCGTTGAGTGTTCCCAAAGCCAATCATTAAACTCATGTAAGAGGGTGGGTGTAAAAAGTCACATCCCATATTTATTGGGAGCATGGGGTTGAAGTACAATCAACAATGGGCAAAGTGAATAGTCAATTTACTTGGGGAAAAGAGAGGAAATTTATATGGGGAGAACATGTAGTTTTTGCATGAAAAACAAGTAGAGAGCAAGGAAAAAAGAGAATTGGACCTAGAGTAACAATGGAGGACGAATTTTGGAGCATTTTTGGAGCTAAAGACTAAGGAGCCAAGTTGTTGGGAATGAAGAGTGAACTCCTGTGTGAGTTGCACTGTAACAACAAGTGATTGATGTTGTTTTCCTAGTAGTTTTCCTAGCAGTGAGTTCCTTTGAGTTCCCAATAGTGAGATTCCCAGTTACCTCTACCAGAGAGACCCTGATAAATGAATGGTGCAACCTGATGGACTTAGAGAATTGAAGTGACACATTCCTTGGGTTGGGTAGGTCAATAGGAAGAGAGTTAGTGGAAAATCAAGATAAATGTAGAAGAATGCCGATGGGTTGTGGGATATCTAAGTTGTGAGTGGACAATGAGAGATACCCTTTTCTTGTGGATTCCTAGCCCCAACACGAGGGTGACTTGCAATTGAGATCTGGAACAACAATTCTATGGATGGGTGGAACGTCCATCCCAAGCAATTGGTTGCACAAATGTTTAAACATATAAATGTTTATCTGTTTTCTAAGTTAATTATGAGTTTAACTATTGTGTATTTTTACTCTATCAATGGGATTGAATTATATGTTGTTGTGGGAGTTATTAGATGCATTCATGATTGTTTTAAAATTCTATAGAATCATTTAATAAATGGTATTAGACAATAGTTAAATCTGTCTATAATTTGTAGCTGGTAAGCTACACGAATTTAGTTAGCTGAAAAAAAATTGAATTTATGTGTATTTCCACAAGTGATATTCCTCGATTAAGCTAGGAACATTACATATTGGTATCAAAGCTCAAGTTTCGACATTGAGCTTGTATGGGCCAAGAGCCAACACAAACTGAGAAAATTCGTGGTTGCAGATTTCATTCTATGAAGAATTTGGGGAAAAATGGTGAATTAGAGCGAAATCTCCAAATTTGTTGGCAATGTTGAGTTTAGTTTCTTCAGCATAGTTGAAGAAGGGATTTATGGCATCAGTTTACAGGTTGTAGGGTCAAATTTGGCTCGGAGGTTTGAACTTGGTTCAGAGGTTTGAGTTTTTTGTTTTTCATGGTGACAAAGTAGTTTGGTGATCAATGAACTGGATTAATTCTTTTGTAAGAATCAATGGCGGAGTTTGCATCTGCGAAGTTCGAAGAGGGGTTTCCCAATAGGCTTTCGAAAATCAGGTTTCAGAAAGAACTTGGAGTGGGGCATGAGGTTGAGTCTGAGGGAAGAACTCGATGGCACAAGCTCGAGAGAACGAGAGACATTGATCTTGATCGACATTGCTCTCAGCCATTCGATTCCATGGGGATTCGTTTTGGGAAAAATTCATTTAGGAAGTCCAAAGGTAAATTCACATTTTGATGAAGTTAGTTTGACCAAGTTAAAGGTTGAGTAGTTGAATTTTTATGAGAATATCTGGACCGTTGGGTGCGAGAGGTGTTAGTCATTGGATTCTTTGGAAAGGAAACTTCAGAAGAGTATGTTCGAAAATATTGGTGATGGTTTTGTGTTTTCGAAAGAGATTATTCGATCGAGGTAACTAGTTCACAATTTGGAAACCAGAGATGATTAGGGTCGTTGGTTGGCACGATTGTTGACCATTCGATCTATTGCTTTCGGGGAAAATCCCCTATAGTAGTGGGCTATACTATAGCATATCGATGACCGTACATAAACAAATTCCCAAAAATAACTTGCATAAAATATATAATAACTGATTTAAAAAGAAATAACTAACTATTGGGCGGAAGAAAAATATTGACTTACCCATAGTCCTACGATTGATGTCATTCCTGATTGCCATAGTTTTTTGGCTCTTTTCCAACAACTTCTCTACAACCTGCAAGAACCTTGAATATGCAAGACTATA
>CBVK0100502403.1:0-10672 GCA_900067695.1 Picea abies | reverse complement strand
TCTCATCCAGTATTTTACCAACACGCACCTAATCACACCCTAACCCCTATTCTCCACTCTCCACCTCTCATCCAGTATTTTACCAACACGCACCTAATCACACCCTAACCCCTATTCTCCACTCTCCACCTCCCCGGAGAACCTTCCTGACCACTTCCAACTACATCTATATGTATAACTTAAATCAGTTTCGTGAGAAATATTTAGTTCAGTCTCTGCCACCTAAGTTGCCAACTATCCAACAGGAAAATGCTTACAGTATATACCAGGAAAATATGTGTAAAAGAAAAGCAAAAACAGAAAAGAATACATGAGAAATATTTAGTTCAGTCTCTGCCACCCAAGTTGCCAACTATCCAACAGGAAAATGCTTACAGTATATATGAGGAAAATATGAGTAAAAGAAAAGCAAAAACATAGAAGAATACATGAGAAGTGACGCAGATTTGATTGAATAAAAGGCTGACAGTCGACACTGGGATCAGAATCGTATGTGACTTGATAAGTGTAAGGATAATTGGTTGAAGGAAAGGCTGACAGCCGACACAGAGATCAGAATGGTATGTGACTTGATAAGTATAAGGAGAACAGAAAACACTATTGATAGATTAACAAAAAGTAACCAGGGACGCAGAGAATATTATCATATTTTTCTTTGAAAATTCCAAGGCAGCAAGGCCGAGAGATACCCGGGAATCGACACAGCCACCGAGTAATATATATTTGATGTCCATGGATTTATATTGCAGGTGATCACGCTCTTATCGAATTGTCCCATCAAAACCGTCTGCCATTAGAAACAACAAGACAAACCGTCTGCCATTAGAAACAACAAGACAAAGAGGAAAAAGCAAAAGCTAAGACCCTAAATTACAGCACTGTAAAGTGTAACGTAAAGTTACAGAATATAATGGCATCTCAACAGTAGATGAAGGAGAAAAGAAACAGATGAAAACGAAAAAAGCCATGGAGATGAGGATAATTAGCAGAAATTATGTTTTGACTTTATACCACAACAATGAAAAGAAAGCCATTTAAAACAGGATTTACTTCACATAAATTTAATTGCTATTTTTTTAATGTGCGATTCCATTAAAGGAACCAAACGCTCCTACAATTTGGGATAAGTGAGATCTTGACATTAAAAATAACCATGGGATAGGTGAGATCTTGACATTCAAAATAACCATGGGAAAAAGAAAATTAGCAGAGATCTCGAAATAAAAAAGGAAAATTAGCAGAGATCTTGAAATAAAAAAGAACATTGAAATAAAAAAGAACATTGAAAAGAGGTTTATTAATATAGATATTAACTTTGATACATAACCATAAATTTAAGCGGTAAATTTCATATTTCATTGGTTTATTTTCATGCTTATGTCCAATTCTACCCAAATGAATTCAATGCTCTTACAATTTGGAATAGGAGAGATATTAACCCTCACATGTATATTTATTTTAATTTTGATTTTATTTAGAGAAGGAATTTTTTTTTAATTATTCATAATGTTGTTTTTGTTATTATTGTTATTAGATATAATTGTATTACTCACATGTATATTTATTTTAATTTTGATTTTATTTAGAGAAGGAATTTTTTTTTAATTATTCATAATGTTGTTTTTGTTATTATTGTTATTAGATATAATTGTATTAAACTAAATGTGGTTACATGGCAATAGTTTTTTTCTAATAGTTTTATGTTTTGACTTTTTTTAGTTAGGAATGTGAAATAAATTTGGAGGAAATGACAATTTTCTTTGTTTAAATTGTATTTTTGAAAGTATAAATAGATTCAACCTATTAGAAAAAACTCCTAAAATATTAAGATTATACAAACTTAACTACTCAATTTTGCAGATCCAACACTTTCTTACTAAATCTTTAACAAAATTAAACTGAAAAAATGTCGAAAAAAAAAAAAACTTAAAAATTTTAGATTAAAACCTTATATAAGATATCATGATTAAAAATTATATAAGATTTTTTATAATTTATGTAGAATTATTTGTAATTAAATGAATTTATTTTATTTATATAAATTTAATATTTATTAAAATAAAATATAAATTTTATTATTTATTAATAATATATTACAATATAATATAATTTATTTAATTTAATATTAAAATAAATATACTAAATTCAAACTTAACATGAACTTGTATTATTATTTAAGCATAAAATAATATATTATTTTTATAATCAACCTACATATAAAGTAATGTATTTTCTTGATATAATACTCAATTTACTATGAAAAAGAATGTCAACTTACACCTTACTCATCCTTATATATAAAAGACATTAAAAAATAACATCTTCTCCAAAACACACGATCTCCACCAACTCACAAAGCGTTAGAGACAGCTGAAAATCTTCCTATAAAGAAATCGCTGTCTATTTTTTTTTTTTTTTAATTTTGTATCAGTCAGCATAGAGAAGAAAAATGTTTTAATATTTTTGTGCCACATAAAAGAAAAAGAGAAAGTTAAAAAAAACATCTTACTTTAAAATCTATTAATTACTTTATAATCCATTAATTATTGAAAGTTTAAGGTTTACATTCACTATAGTTCAATTCAAGGATTATGATTTTAATTTTTTTGTTGTGTGAAATTAATTATTAACAAAATTTGTAAGGTTTTTATTTAGGTTTTGTTTTATAAAATTGTATATATTAAATTGATTTTAAATTTTTTTGTTTTGAGAAATTAATTATTAACAAAATTTGTAAGGTTTTTATCTAAGTTTTGTTTTATAAAATTGTATATATTAAATTTATAAATTATATAGTATATGTAAATTGGAATTTTCAATACAATTAAATTTATACATAATTAAAATTTATAATTTTAATAAATTATATATATAAGTGGATATTATTTTTGAGATTAACTGTGTAGTGTAAGTCTTAATATATGGGTCATAAATTAATGACTTACATTAGATAATTAATCCTCAAAATAATATCCAATTTGTTGCACTATGAAAGCTCCTCTATGTTAATATTTATAATTTTAAATTAATAAATTATCAAAAATAAAATATATAATAAGATAAATTGAAAAAACTTTATTTATTATCTCATCATTATTAATTATTAATAAAAAGTTCCACTCCCATTATTTTTATATTTAATCATAATATTGATTTTTTCATTTTGCTTAAAGTCATCAATACCACTGCAAAGTGTACAAAGAACACAAAACATGGCCCTAGGTTAAAAGTTCTACAAAATGGTTTTTATTGGGTTATATTTTCAGTGAGAAATAGTTCTACAAGAAATCCAGCGAAAAATAGTTAGATCAGTAGTTTTAAGTGATTATTTTTGTACAATCCGAGTGTTTAAAGGATTTTTCAGCATTCTGATTCCATTTCTATATTCAAAAATAGATTTAAAACAACAAAAAATGGTGATTTAGTGCAGATTTAAGTGGCCCAATTGCGGTGAAAAAAATCATTTCATAGATCAGGTAGACAACCCCCAAGACATGAATTTTTATAATAACCAACGGGTGCTTCCAACCAAGACATGCAATTATGAGGGGGTGCTTTCGATCAAGGATGCCTTAATAATATAAAAGTTTTACAAAATTAATCTTTTCTGATGATATTTTCAGGAAACATTTGTTTGAAATTCAGTAAGAAATTGTTAGATTGACACATTTGAGTGATTATTTCTGTATAAAAGTGTTCCAGAATTTTTTCAGCATACTAAATCCATTTCTACATTTAGAAATAGATTTTAAACAACAAAAAATAATGATTTCGTGCAAATTTATCCCCAAATTTTAACTAACCAAAAAACCATTTCATAAAACAGTTAGACAACGTCATTTCTAAAAATTGACCTTGTGAAACCAACCCTAAATAATGCTAAAGAAGATTAATGATGACTCTAACCAGAAGTGATTACAATGGGTGACTACAATGGTCACAAAACTCAGCTCAAACTTCTGAGGTAGCTTTCAGCTCCTATCAGATTAGTTTGGGCTCATAACCGTTGGATTCACTTGGTCACCCAGACACAGTTAAGCCCACATGCATAGATCTCATTCCTAGACCATTAGGGTGGCAAGAACTAAATATATTATCTATTTAAATATTAAAAAAACTAATTTTTTAATAAGAGAGAATTGTTGAATATATATAGGAGTGAATATTACAAAAACTAATTTTTAAATAAGAGAGAATTGTTGAATATATATATAGGAGTGAATATTACAAAAACTAATTTTTTAATAAGAGAGAATTGTTGAAAAAATATATATATATATATATATAGAGGAGGGAATTGTTGGATGTCAGACAGCACCTGGAAGCATCTGTCTGTCCTTACTGGTGGTGGAAGACATGTGGGTCATGCCTGACCTGCATCTATACTTGAATTGGCTTGCTTGCTTTATTACCAAAGACCTTACCTTTCCCCGTTTTATATACAGCAGGGCAGGACGAGTATACACACCAGGCGTTTCTATCGGTCTGAATCTAGCAGTGTGAGAGGGGAAAATGGAAGACGTTAGCGTTGGAGCAAGCAAGTACTCAGAGAGGCAATCCCTGGGCATATCTGCACAAACTCAACGAGAGTCTAAGGACTACAACGAACCAGGACCAGCTCCACTGTTCGAGCCCGAGGAGCTGAGGTCATGGTCCTTCTGGAGGGCTGGGATTGCAGAATTCATGGCCACCTTTCTGTTTCTCTACGTAACGATTCTTACAGTGATGGGGGTTAAGAGATCCCCCAGCATGTGCCAGTCTGTGGGCATCCAAGGGATTGCATGGTCCTTTGGGGGAATGATCTTTGCCCTTGTTTATTGCACTGCAGGGATCTCGGGTGGTCACATAAACCCTGCGGTCACCTTCGGCCTGTTCTTGGCCAGGAAGGTCTCTCTGCCTCGCACTGTCTTCTACATGATATGCCAGTGCCTGGGAGCCATGTGTGGCGCTGGAGTGGTCAAGGGGATGCAGAAAGGCATGTATGAAGTTGAAGGAGGAGGGGCCAATTTTGTGGCCCATGGATACAGTAAAGGAGATGGGCTGGGTGCTGAGATTGTGGGCACCTTTGTACTGGTCTACACTGTTTTTTCTGCTACTGATGCGAAGAGAAGTGCCAGGGATTCTCATGTCCCTGTGTTGGCTCCATTGCCTATTGGATTTGCAGTGTTTTTGGTGCATTTGGCAACCATTCCAATCACTGGAACAGGCATCAACCCTGCTAGGAGCCTCGGGGTAGCCATCATTTATGACAGGAGCCATGCTTGGGATGACCAGTGGATTTTCTGGGTAGGACCCTTGGTTGGCGCTGCTCTTGCAGCTATATATCATCAGCTCATCATCCGAGCCATACCCTTCAAATCTCGTAGTTAGTTTCTATTATCAGTCTCTTCTCGTTTGGGCTGTTGAGTTCAGAAGAATAGCAGTAGTGTTGTGTTGGGTTTCTGTATTAGACTGTCATTAATTAATGCTGATCATGTTGGAGATATGCTAGTATATATATTTTGTACTCTGCTTTATGTAATACATCGTTTTATAGGCTGGCTATTGCATTGGTTTTGAAGATGCCATGGATTCTGCTTGTCTGATTAGTAACGATGCACATATTACATATACTATTTGGGCTATGGTTCTCACAACTGGGCTCTTTGCTTTTTTCTTTAGCCATGGATTCTACTGGTGGTTCTCACAACTGGGCTCTTGGCTTTTTTCTTTAGCCATGGATTCTACTGGTCTGGTTACTAACGATGTACATATTACATACTCTATTTGGGCGATAGCTCTCACTAGTGCACTGGGTTCTTCTATTTTTTATTTTTAATAATGCTTTGTTAGTGCATTGATAGCATTTGGTTCCATCTGCAACTTGGGTGGGTGCTTTGTTCTTGCATTGATAATATTCGGTTACATCTCCAACTTAGGTAGATCTTCAAAGTTTCCAGTATTGTTGGTTCTTTTATTTTCAATTTATGTAAATCTGTTATATTTTAAATGTTAATAAATTAAATTAAAATATAAACTGTTTAAATTTTAAAATAAAAATACCATAATAAGGTATATATACACATAAAATAAATTAATAAAATGTAGATTAAAATGAATATACATCAATTACATAATAATGGTTAACCTTTAATTTATTTGATTTGATTGATTTTAATGACATCCACAAGGTTGAACAGGTTAAGGGACCAAGGTTGAAAAGCCGAAGGGATCAAGACAATAAGAGTGTTATTTGATTGATCACATAATAATGGTTAACCTTTAATTGATTTGATTTGATTGATTTTATTGACATCCACAAGGTTGAACAGGTTAAGGGACCAAGGTTGAAAAGTTTAAGGGATCAAGACAATAAGAATCTTATTTGATTGATTTTAATGTCGTCCACATAACAACTTAAGGGACCAAGAGAATAACAACTCTAACTCATCTTCTGACTATTTCAGATATAGGATTTTCAGCTGTGAATCTTTTAGATGTAGGATCTTCTGCTGTGAAAATTATCAATTGAAAAATTGAAAAACTAGTTATATTTCAGTCATATTGATCTAACTTGATAAACTAGTTATATTTCAGTCATATTGATCTAATTTAATGAACACTTTTACCTTTTTAAAGATTTAGTTGAGAATTCCAACGGCCAAGAAAAACTATAGGAAGTTTCTGTATTTTGAAAAAATTGCATACCCAAATTTAGCCGTTAAGTTTCTGTATTTTGAAAAAATTGATATGGGTTTTTACTATTGATTTGGTATGTTATTGGAATTGGAAACTAAGCCAATAAGTGGATCTGCGGATATGCATGGGCTAAACGCCGAAGTCTTCATATTTGGATTTTTTATAATTCAGAATTTGCTATTTTTTATTTTTTCAATTTAGAACTAGTTTTTAATTTCAGAATCTGTTATTTCATCATAGTAAAATTGTATTTTCATCTATTCGAGAACTGTGACCTGGAAAACAATTTAGAATATCAAAATTGCAATAAAATGTCAAAATTTTAGAATCTGTTATGACAATTTTAGAATCTGTTATTTCATCCTAGTAAAATTGCAGTTTCATCTATTCAGAACTGTGATCTGGAAAACAATTTAGAATGTCAAAATTGCAATCGGATTGTTTAGATTGTAAATATTTGATTTACCAAATTCCAACACAGACATTTTAACTACCTTTTAGATAACAGCCTATTATCAATTTGAAAACATATTTCAAAGAGAGCCCAACCCTCTAAAATACCTAACACTCGACCATAGTTAAACTGGCTATGGAAAGGTCTTGTCAGGGAGAACTGGTATAGTTAAACTGGCTGTGGAATGGTTTTCTCAAGGAGAACTTGTAAAACATATTTCAAAGAGAGCCCAAACCTCTAAAATACCTTACACTCAACCATAGTTAAACTGGCTGTGGAAAGGTTTTGTCAGGGAGAACTGGTATAGTTAAACTGGATGTGGAATGGTTTTGTCAAGGAGAATTGGTAAAACATATTTCAAAGAGAGCCCAAACCTCTAAAATACCTAGCACTTAACCATGGTTAAACTGGCTGTGGAAAGGTTTTGTCAGGGAGAACTGGTATAATTAAACCGGCTGTGGAATGGTTTTGTCAGGGAGAACTGGTAGAGTAGAATACCATGCTATGAAGAATAGTACTGTTGTTGGCTTGAGGTAATGCTGTGGGTGGGAAAAGTAAAGAATAGTATCTGTGATAGGTTGAGTACGACTGGATTTATTTGCAACAGAAGGGAATCCACTTTACAACACATAAGCCAAACACATCAACCGAGGGATTTAGGCTTATTGTCCCTCAAATATATATTAAAATATATGTTATTATCCCTGAAATATATGTCATTAAGAATAAATGATTGGGAAAATGGGAGATTTGATTGGAGCGTTAGTCAACTCGTTAAAACGAAGTACATGTCCTTACGAAGTCATCCATCTTTACCAGGTATGTAATAAGATATTTATGGGTATATAAAAAAATTAGAATTATGTTACTTGAGAGATAAAGTGAAAAGTAATGTTAGTGTAAGATTTTGGGAACAACTTTAACCTCTCTGAATACTACATCCCAACTGTGAACAATGTTCTTTGTTACTGGTTTTCAAAGTTTATAACCTTTTATACCATCTTTATAACCAATAAAGATATATTTTCCATCTTTATTATCCAGCGTACTCCTAGTTTTTCTTGAAACATGCACATAAGCACCACAACCAAAAACTCTAAGATGTTTGAGAGAGGGTATTTTACTATTCCATGCCTCATATGGAGTTTTATCAACCAACACTAATGCAGGTGATCAATTAACCAAGTAACATGCAATATCCATTGCCTCTGCCCAAAATTCTTGTGATAACCCTACACAATTGAACAAAGTTCTTGTTTTTTCCATCAAAGTCATGCTCATTCTTTTTGCAACTCCACTCTATTAAGGTGTGTATGGAGTAGTTTTTTATTTTTTTTATTCCACACTTCTTGAAGAATTCCTCGAACTCATTTTTGTAGAACTCTCCACCATTATTTGCCCTCAACACCTTTATTTTCTTCTCTATTTGGTTCTCTATAAGAGCCTTAGACTCTTTAAATTCACAAAAGGACTCAGATTTATTTTGAAGGAAACAGATCCATTTTGGAAAATCATTTATGAATGAGACATAATACACAAATTTACCTAGGGATGGACCAAGCACTGGTTCAAACTCCAAGGTTCATTTTTCTCTTCTAACACCATATGAAAATCTTACCCGATTTTGTTTACCATATACACAATGTTCAAGAAACCAAAATCTAATGAGGAATTGAACATACCTTCATACATTTACCATGTAATGCTTGAAGGCCCTTCTCTCCAATATGTCCTGGTGTTTGATGCCATAGCATTGCAAGGACAATAGAGGTCATGTCTTTTTCATTGTTACCGTCAAGAAAAACAAAATTATTACAACCATCATTAATAGTGTTTCCCAACAACTTGTACAGAGTTCCACTATAAGCTCCCCTCATCAACACCATTGCTTCTCAAACCATCTTGCATGTTTCCTTTCCAAATGCAATATGCACACTTGTGTCACTCATCTTACTTACATATATCACTTTTTGGCTAGATTTGGAATGTGCAGAACGTCAGGGAGAGTTCTAATCCTTCCATCTTTGAGCAGTAACTTAACCCTTCCACATCCTATGATCTTGGTTGTTGAGTCATATCCTAGGAAAATATCACCTCCATTGTACTTTTTATTTCCACAAATTCACTCTTATTGACCGCCTATCCAACTAGGGGGTCAACTCCATGTGCCATGAAGAGATGCATCATCAGATGCTCATATGTCGAAGACAGTTCGGTTCTATTGGGCAATTTATGCCTCCAACACACTTTTTTGTAAACGAAATTTCCGCACCCCTGTGTGGGTTAATAATGTAATAAGTCTGCATGGCTCATAGTTAGGTCAATTACCTTGGGATTTCTTCATTACGAGAGTTCCTTTCATTGAGGGTTTTTTATCCTCAGGTTATTAATTGGGCTTTTCATCATTATTAATTTCCCTTGAGTTTTTCCCTCCCACCAGCGATAATTCATCCAAAGTGGTGAAAGGCGTTTTAATGGGGTTATCCTCTGGTAGCTAGTATTTAAGAATGATGTAAATGACCATGTATTACATTTCAAAAAGTTTCATGGAATTCTGTCGAGTCTAAATAGGTTTTTTTTAATTAATTAGTTTTTAATTAATTAAATTTTCCTAAGTTTGGAAGTTTAATTATTTAATTATTTTTTAGCAAATATTATAAAAACTGGGTCTTTGGGCTTTTGATAGAGGTATTTGTGCTCAAAAGAAATGGAAAGACACCCCCTAAACCCTTGGACCAATTTTCAGCTTAGTCGAACAACTTTGGATAGGTGTTTGTCCACTGGGAGTGTGAGTCAGTCAAAAATAATAATTTTAATTGCTAAGTCATGACATTGGAAAAATGTCATTTTTGTAATTTATGGGCAAATGGATGAAGTGATGATNNNTGGAAAAATGTCATTTTTGTAATTTATGGGCAAATGGATGAAGTGATGATTAAAAAGTGTGAGAGAGATGTTTCCTAATCTAAACCAACCTATACCAACTTAAAACAACTTGTTACGCCCCCTCACCCACTCACATCACTCAAACCCTCACGCCCCCTAGGGGATTTGTGCCCCCCTATCATGGGATAACTTCACAACTTTAGTTTTATTGAGTTGTGGGCCCCTCTCTCATGAGGTGCACCCTTCCTAGCCTCCCACGTCACCTTTTCCTTGAACCCACACCTCAACTCACTCATTCAAACTCATTTTCCCTAGCCAAAACCTTAGTGGTGCGCCCCTCCTCTTGAGATTCTCTCTTGTGGCTGGGTTGTGACACTTGGCATCAATCCAAGAGGGTTTTTTTTTACTCCTAAGGTATAAATAGAACCCTCTCCTCCCTCATTTGTTTACCATATCTTGAGATATTGTTATGCTACTTGATTTTCCCCTCATCTCTCTCTCTCTCTTGGTTCATTGTGCTTCCTTTCCATTTTGATCTTGAGAGTGTTGCAACAACTTGTTGCTACAACACTCTCCTCTTTAGTAATAGAAAGGCTTTGGAGAATTTTGAAGAAACAAAGAGTATTCTTGTTGCTTCTTGCTACTATTGAGGTG
>CBVK0100502402.1:0-10674 GCA_900067695.1 Picea abies | reverse complement strand
CCACAGAGAAAATATGAGATTTGACCTCTAAAGGACGAGCTATATCTCTGTAATGACCCAATTTCTGAGGAAACTGCCCGCGATGAAGGTAAAAGGGCTCATTTCGGTTCTGGTTTTTCAAGGGTTTGATCTAATTCAAAACCGTTTGCTCAGAATCGATAATACAAGAAGAACACTCAACAACTCATCCTTGTTCCCAACTGTGAGATTCAAGCATAAAGCTATGAGAAGTGGTGTAGAAGAATATAAAAAAAAATGGAGAAGATGGAGATTTATTTCTTTTGATCAGAAGTTTGATTGTGTATCCATGACTGTACCTTTTTCTTCTTTTAATATTATTCCCTGCCCCTCTGACAATACTGATTATTGGACCCTTGATGAATCCTCTCTTCTCTTTTTAAGAAGAGATTTTCTAACTACTTGAGTAGTTAGGGTTTCTCCCTTCTAGAAATTATCATACATGTTTCTTATTGAAACATTTCCTTTAATTAATTCATCATTAATTACTCATTAATGAAATCATATCATTGATATAAGTATATTGATAATGAGTCCCTTTCCTTTTTTAATAAAAGTTTTATTTAAAATTTTATTTTTAAAAATTTAATTAATTTTCCATTAAAATAGGACGACTGTAATTTTATTTTCTGGGAGTGAAAACCAAATTTTGTCCATACAAACCACTTTTGATTTACTCTTCATCATCTCAAATTTCCAATGATATAAATTTTGTGCAAATCCATCATCTGGATCTCAAGCTATGAGCTCATGAAGTTGAGTTGTCATGTAGGCCCATTAAAAATGAAGTTGAATGATATTTTAATTTATGAGAATAATGTATCAACTTTTAGCACTTAAAACCTATACCACCATCTTCTACGTCAACATACCTTTCCAACAGTATAAATGTTTCACGGTTTCGACACTTGGAGCTCAAGTAATGGCCTCTGCAAGATCAACACTCAGCCACTGTCGATCAAAATTGATGGGCAAATGTGGGTCCTTGGATGAATTTTGTGCTTCCATTCATAAGATTCAAATTTTTGGTTTAAAATTCTATCCCACATGCATTGGGATATTATATTTTTCATGATATATAATACTAAGTGTTTGATACACTTAGCAAGAAACACGAGAATAGAAGAAATTATGGAGCTTGGAGGAGTCCTTCTTTGGAAAA
This sequence comes from Picea abies, assembly GCA_900067695.1. Lineage (NCBI taxonomy): Eukaryota > Viridiplantae > Streptophyta > Pinopsida > Pinales > Pinaceae > Picea > Picea abies. The sequence goes on along the minus strand of CBVK0100502402.1, from coordinate 9,494 downwards.
TTGTCAAATAAAATAATACTTATTTGGAATCATGTCACTGTCCACCTCATGCCATGTCATCAATGAGTCACTCCCATGCGTCATCACGAGAATATGTTGACGCTTGAATTTTTTAGGACTAAAACGACAACCTCACGTGGATATAAATCCCCCTACGTTTTTATAGAGGTGATACTCATCTTTATTTTAAGATTTTCTTGGGACTCTAGAATTTTATAATATGGGACTTTGCATAAGTTTTTCATGATAATCAAATAAATATAAAGATTTCAAGAAAACATAACATGAAAGAAAATGTTTTCTTTTCTTTTTTAGAGAGTTTTTGAGAAATGACCAGGAACGAGACACTTCATACATTTAAAAGAGATAGACAAAGTTTCCTCACATCCATCATAGTTAAACTAAATATTTTTCATCGCATAAAATAAAAGAAGATGGTATACATGCATAAGAGAACTTTAATAGATTAAAACAAGGGGATCTCAAATAAATATAATGATAGATCAATCTCAAATACTTTACACTCAAAACCTAGAGTTACAAAGTACAGTCTAAACTAATCCTGAAATAGTTATCTTGGGATTTCTGAAAAATATATGGTATGTTACAATGATTTGAAATTTAAATGTGTGTGTCCTTAGGACTCAGATTGGGGCTCCTGTGGACCATAAAGAAAATATGAACAAGAAGTAAGTTGTATAAGGAGAATGGTGGGTGATGCAGAGTAGCAAGACTATGATGGTATCTCGTGTATTCACTTGATTGTTGTTTCCTTTTTCAATGTTTTCATTGACAGTTACAAGAACCATCTCAACTATTTCTTTCCCTTCTTTGGTTATTTTGTTGATTGCATTTCTGAACCAATCTTCAATATAATTTTTCATTGGTACGACGTTTATTTCATGCCGAATTTTAATGTTGAATAACTCACCTTCCAAGTATCTTAAGTCAAGAGAAATACCATGTATTCCTTCCTCAATATCTTGATTTTTCATGGAATAATCAACTAGACAATTGTCTATTTCATCCTCATTATATTCGAGTATGCCATAAAAATTTTCAACTGATAACTCTTTAAATATCTCAACTTGTTCGTCAAATTGTTGCTTTATTAGAAACATTGAGTTGAGAATTAATTTAGGGTCTTGTACTTCATTAGTACCTCCTGCTAGGTCTATTTACGTGAGTCTCTTGAAAATTTCTTTCTTTTTCAGGTAAGTGTTGGCTCTGGGAGTTTCAACATCTTGCGAAAAACTTGCGATGAAAGTGAAATGGGGGAACGATATTGGATTTGTATAATTCTTTGGCTTAACACGTACTTATTAACGCATGATGCAACAAGTTCTTTGTAATCAAATACCTCAGGAACACACCATGCACAAGAAATTCCAGATGCCCAGGTTACATCTTTTTGTGTAGGAGGAGATGAGTAATATGAATATGATTTGGACCACTAAAAGTTCTGGCCTTCACGACCAAAAATATTAAAAGTATATCCACATAATTGTTGTCTAGTTGTTGTTTCCATTAGGTTGACAAGAGTATTTTTCAGCTGAATAATAACTTGAAATAAATCTTTTTCAAGAGACGACAATAATATAATCCTTTGGAAAATGGTGAATTAATGCAATTTAATGAATAATCTCCTCAAGTATTTTTCAATTAATGACAATATCTTCGAAGCCTACACAATTAGTTGTTAGAATTAAACAACATTCAATGCATATTGGAAAAAGCAAGAGAATGGTGGGGACAGACAAGAGTAGTTTTGAATATGAAGTTTTTCATGAACCCGCCAACCCGCCATTATGGATGATCAAAAACAAGTTAAAGTGTATAAAAGCGGTTGGTTGGACTTGCATGCAGGAGAAATAAAATTCTTTTAGGGACTCAATACCCGTGACAAGTATGATGGTTAAAATGAGGATCACGAAATTTTAGGTGTAAAGTGGAAATTGCAGAATTTGGAGGATGAAAGCTTGACTCCACGAACTTTAAAAAAAAGGCTAAGTATAATATAGTAGGGCGGTTGGTCATACAAGTGACATAGGAAAATGGATGGGGATCAAGGCTTTCCAACCCATGAACCCAATGAGGCAATGAAGGAAGAGTCTAAAAAATGTATAAATGTAGAAACTAGTGGAGCATATGGAGAAGAGTGGTGAAAAGAGAAAAATGGTTAAGTGTTGAGATGGAAAGTGTTGAGAGGGAGATAAGTGATGAGAGTAATTCACAATTAGAAAATGGAGAGGAGAACATGATACTTATAAAAATTCTTCATAATCTCTCATTTGGACCTTTAGACCAGATCTTGAATAACTTAGGCATGCAGAAACAAATTTCTAATCCGAAAAGTGCATGACGAAGATGAAACTAAGGGTTGCGGAGTGAACTTATAAAAGTTCAAAAAATGTCTTCTTTTCATATCAAGGCTTTTATGAATCCAAGAGAGAAAAAATATAGATGATCAATTTTTGGTCAAAAGTAGTGTAGTCGCGTGGTTCTTGGCCAAATAGTATTGTGGGAGCTTATGGAACTTCGTTATGCTACTCGATTTGGATTGTATGCCCCCAGAACAAATTGGCCACATGTCCCTTAATGGCTTGAAGAGGTGAGTTGCAACTTGTGATAAAATTCAAACTGAGACTTATATGGGTGAACCGTCAGTTGCATTGGATCTAAATTACCGAATTTCAATTAGAGGGGCCCCTCTGCTATCATTTTGTCCACCGGAAAAATGTTTGGTGTAGTATCTTTGGCACTAGGGTTTTGGTGAATGAGGCATAGTGCAATTTCTGAAGAGGAGATCGATTTTCAAGAACATTGTGTCGAGAATTTTTGGGTAGTGTATTCACATCATCCTTGGTCAAATATACTTGTGGGAGCTTATAGAACTCTGTTGTGCCACTCGGTTTGGATTTTATGCCCCTGGACCAAATTGGCCACATGTCCTTGAATGGCTTGAAGAGACCAATTGCAACTCATGATAAAACACAAACTGGGATTCAGATGGGTGAATGATCACTTAAATTGGATCTGGAGCATTAGGTTTCAACTAGGGGGGGCCTTCGTTGTCATTTTTTCCATCGAAAAACCATTTTTTGGAGTATCTCCAACACTAGGGTTTTGGTCAATGAGGCATAGTGCAATTTCTAAAGAGGAGGTTGATTTTCAAGAATGTTGTGTCGGGAATTTGTAGGTAGTGTAGTCACGTGGTCCTTGTCCTAATAGACTTGTGGGATATTACGAAACTTCGTCATGCCACTTAGTTTGGCTTTTATGCCCCCTGACCAAATTGGCCACATGTCTCTGAATGACATAAAGAGACGAGTTGCAACTCGCGATAAAACTCAAACTGGGACTCATATGTGAGAACCATCAGTTTTAGTGGATCCATAGCACTAGGTTTCAACTAGGGAGGGGGCTCTGCTATCATTTTGTCCAATTGAAAATCATTTGTTGGAGTATATTTGGCACTAGGGTTTTGGTCAATGAGGCATAGTGCAATTTTTGTAGAGGAGGTTGATTTTCAAGAACATTGTGTCGGGAATTTGTGGGTAATGTAGTCTCGTGGCTCTTGGAAAAATAGACTTGTGGGCACTTACAAAACTCCGTTATTCCACTCAATTTAGATTTTATGCCCCCATACCAAATTGGCCACATGTCCCCAATGGCTGCAACTCGCGATAAAACTCAAACCAGGACTCATATGGGAGAACCATCAGTTGCATTGGATCTAGAGCACCGAGTTTCAACTAGAGGGAGCCTTCATTGTCATTTTGTCCACTAGAAAATCGTTTGTTGGAGTATCTTCAGCACTAGGGTTTTGGTTAATGAGGCATAATGCAATTTCTGAAGAGGAGGTCGATTTTCAAGAACACTGTGTCAGGTGGTTTTGGCTAGTGCATTCGCGTGGGCCTTGGCCAAACAGACTTGTGGGAGCTTACGAAACCTAGTTATGTTGCTCGGTTTGGATTTTATGCCCCCGGACCAAATTGGCCACATGTCCTTGAATGGCTTGAGGAGGTGAGTTGCAACTCGTGATACAACTCAAATTGAGACTCAGATGGATGAACCGTCAATTGCGTTGAATCCATAACACCACCTTTCAACTAGTGGGGCCCCTTAACTATCATTCCGTTGATCGAAAAATCGTTTGTTGGAGTATCTATGGCACTAGGGTTTTGGTCATTGAGACATAGTGCAATTTGTGAAGAGGAGGTCGATTTTCAAGAACATTGTGTTAGACATTTTTGGCTAGTGTAGTTGCATGGGCCTTGGTTAAACATACTTGCAGGAGCTTACATAACTCTGTTATGCTGCTCGGTTTCAATTTTATGCCCTTGGACCAGATTGGCCACATGTCCCTGAATGACTTGAGGAGGCGAGATGGAATTCATGATAAAACTCAAATTGAGGCTCGAATGCACAAACCGTCAGTTGCATTGGATCCATAACACCGAGTTTCAGCTAGTGGGGCCCTTATGTTATCATTCTGTCCACCAGAAAATTGTTTTTTGGAGTATCTCCAACACTAGGTATTTGCTTAGTGCTTATTATATATGTTTGACAATTTAACAACTTGTTAGGCTAGACATGGTGTGGCAAATGAAGGCATGGCATGACAAGGATTAAGGGAAAAATAAAGGCAAACTCACAAGTAGGAGGAACTACGAATTGGGTCATGATGAATGAAGAAACCTGACAGGGTTTAAAAGCATGCTCATTAAACCCCAATCTATACCATTTCTCAAGCAACACACACACACAGAATGAAGGAAACTAATGATTTTTTTATGAGTTGTAGGTTACCACTTTTCCAACACTCTTTGAATTTGATGGGTGAGTGGTATCCATAATTGTTTTTCTCTCCAGATTGTACCACAAAACTATGCCTAGATTGAACATCTTTCACTAGCAACTACAATAAATGAGAGATCAAGATAAGTGATCAAACTTGGATCTTATTAAGCTTTCCAAATTGAGGAGCCATGCCAAAGCATATATTCTGAGTTCTCAATACACACTCTAACTTCTCATGCACACAACTCATAGGATGAATTTGTCTACAAGTAGCAGTGTGAAATCAAGACTAAAATTCCCCCCCTCCCACAAAACGTGTAGCATAACCATGATTTGGAATATGAACTAGGGTAAATTACAAGGGTTTATCTCTACAATCTCCATTGTTGGATCACACGAATAACTATAATTTGTCAATTTAATTTAATACCCAAAAACCATCATAATGGATGCTTGTAAATATATTTCATTTTTAACCACATGACATTTCCTTTGCCAAATGCAATACTCTAGGCGAATGGTGGAGCCTTTACTTGTAACCCAACTTTATACAGATGTCTTGTAGTAGTGGCCAATACTTATAATTTTCCTTGGCATTGCACCTTAGGAATAAGAACTTGCATTGAGAGTTGGGATACTTATTAGCTTTCTAACCATGTTTCACATTATTATGGGTGTGATAAACCAAAATCACTAGAACTAGAGCATAGAAGCCATGCAAAAGGCATAAGCATATCCATACATTTTCAAAATAACATTGTGAAAATTGACATGAGCGATTAAGCTACATAGGTACATATGTCATCGTATCAATGCTAAACATCACAACTAATGATTGATGGTAAACCTATTAAATAACATCCTTATCCCACATATCATTTCAATGTCATAAGCCATCACAAGTCATATGACCATATGTCAAACATGAACATTAGTCATCGCCATCATACTAAATTCAACCATGAAATGATCACACATCACCAACATATCAAACAAACCATGAATTAGTAAACTATAGCATATTCATCAGTTTGAATTTAGTGCACACTAGGAGGATACCTTATAGTGCTTAGTAAGGAATTTGAGCTATTGATCATTAACTAGGCTGAAATTGGTGTTTATTAGAGCCGGGTGGCTATTGAATTTTGCAGTAGGTATCTTCCATGTGAAACTTTGTAATCATGTTTTTGTTATCCATTTCGAAGGTCAACACTGGTGAAACCACATAAGCTACTACTTCGTGTAATAGTTCATTTGCAATATCTTCAAATTGGGCATGATATAGGTTGTTTTGGCATGCAAATATATTGTAACAAATAACTTGAATGACATAAGTAGTAGCAATGAGGCAAGTATAAGAATTCGTATCCACCCCTAGAAAGGACAATATATGGACCGAATTAGGCTAACGTTATACAATGGGTGAAGAAAAAGGATTATGAAAAAGAGATGGGAGACCTAATAGGTTTGTCAAGCATTTAACTTTCCTGAGATGAGCATTAGGAATCCATCAACAATTTCACCTCTATTTCATGATATAAACCTACCATGCCTTATGTTGCTCGGTTTGGATTTTATGCCCCCAAACCAAATTGGCCACATGTCCCTGAATGACTTGAAGAGACGAGTTGCAACTTGTGATAAAACTCAAACAGGGACTCGGATGGGAGAATGATCAGTCGCATTGAATCTGAAGCACACAGTTTCAACTAGGGGAGGCCTCCACTATCATTTTGTCCACTGAAAAATCATTTCTTGAGTATATCTTGCACTAGGGTTTTGCTCAATATGTATTACATATGTTTAGGCAAGGCAAGTGAAGGAAAGACATGGCAAGTGATAATGCAAGTGAAGGAAAGGCATGGAATGGAAAGTGATAAGGCAAGGCAAGTGAAGGCAATGCATGGAATGTAAAGTAAAGGAAAGGCAAGGCAAGGCAAGTGAAGGAAAGGCATGGAAAGTGATAAGGAAAGTGAAGGCAATGCATGGAATGGCAAGTGATAAGGCAAGGAAAGTGAAGGAAAGGCATGAAAAGTGAAGGAAATGAATGTCTTGGCAAGTGAAGGCAAGGCAAGGTAAGTGAAGGCAAGGTAAGGCAAGGCAAGTGAAGGAAAGGCATGAGTGGCAAGGAAAGTGGAGGAAATGCATGGCATGCTATGGAATGGTATGGAAAAGGAAATGGAAAGAAAAGAAAAGACAAGGAAAGTGAAGGAAAGGAAAGTGAAAGAAAGACATGAATGACAATGAAAGTGAAGGAAAGGCATGGCACTCTATGGAATGGCATGACATGGCATGGAAAAGGCAAGAAAAGTGAAGGCAAGGCAAGTAAAGGAAAGGAAAGGCAAGTGAAGGAAATGCACGGCAAGTGAAGGCAAGGAATGAATGGAAAGGAAAGTGATGGGAAGGCATGGCATGGAAAATGAAAGGAAAGTGAAGGAAAGACAAGGTAAGGAAAGTGAAGGCAAGGAAAGGCAAGTGAAGCTAAGGCATGGCATGCTATGGAATGGCATGTCATGGCATGGAAAAGGAAAGACAAGTGAAGGAAAGACATGGTATGTCATGGCATGTGAAGGCAATGCATAACATGGAAAGTGAAGGCAAGGAAAGGCAAGGCAAGGCATGGCAAAGAAATGCATGGCATGGGTATGTTTTAATGCAAGGTATATTTTAATATTATTACAAATATTTTAAGAACAATCAAAATGAAGCCAAAATTATTCATTTTAGATACCTAGATGCAGGGGTGATTTTAAGGATGGAAATTTATTTTAAAATGTATAAACCTTGGCGAATCGTACTAATATTGCATATGCCAACTATGAAATGTTTGCGATATTTTTATAAAAATATTCAAATTTCTAAGGATTTTGTATAGTTTGNNNTTGGCGATTTTTAAGGTAAAATAATTTTATTCTATAGAATTTGGGAGAATAATTTTTAGATTAGAGAATCGTATTTTTGGGAAAACCATGGAAAATTATCTCATGAGCGAAATTTATCCCCTAAAATTATCCCTGCCTAGATGGCCATTCAAGTAGACCACCGAGATCACTTCTAATACTAATGGTTTCCATTAACTTCTCGTGCTCAGAGTAAGGCAAGAAGTATTGTAACTTTGATGATTTATTACTTGGAATTGTTTGTAGTTGGAGGTTTGTACCAATAAGAAAGTTTGTAAAGTGGTATACAACTTGACCTAGTTTATAATATTGAAATACATAACCACTTTCTTTCATGTTCTTTCATCCTATGTCAAATATTCTCCTTTAATAACCATCGACCCTGTCGGAAATTCAATGACTTTGGATTCTACCATTGGTCGCATGAGAGTCTTCTTTCCCTCTAATCATCGTGCCAACCAATAATCAGTGCCCCATTTATTATCTCTTGGGGAAACCATTGCGTATATGTGCCCTGCAAAAAATGGAGTGCCAAAATGTGAGTCCACTAAATGATCAAAGTGTTGGGTATGTGTTATATTCTTTGCACGAGTCATAGTGTCTATGTTGTGTCGGGCACGCAGGGTGGTGCAAGGGGGAGACAACCCCCTACGTAGGGGTTATGGGGTAGGGCCCTCGAGAATTTTTTTTTCCTTGGGAAACATGTCACATTTTTCCTCATTTTTCATGTTGCCTCGATTTTCATGTCCATTGTTGGAAATTTTTTCGGCACATAGTTTTTACCGACAGTTTTCTATTTTCGGTTAAAGAATTATGGTTGTTGACTAATCTAGGTCATTGGGTTAGTGTTTTGGATTTCATTGGCTCCTATATGTATGTTGTATTGTAAACAATGTATCACATGAATTAATATAGAATATGTTGGTTTTCCCGGTTTAGGTTTCTAGGGGAAAAATATATGTGTAATTTTTTTATTTTCCATTGTATCTTTTCTGTTCTTTTACTGAAAATATGTTTATAGTAAATATTGTACAAGGTTAAAATCTACATTTGGTATCATAGCTTTGTTGGCTTTGGGGGGATGCCTTTGTGGTCAAGGGTTTGGCTCGGGACTGTGATAAACCTTGTTGTAGTGGGAGATCTGTGCTTCATGTGAAAAGAAATGATAATCAATTCGAAAATGGAGTTCGAGAAGTTTAATGGGAAAAGTTTTGAGTTGTGGAAGCTCAATATGGAAGATCTGTTGGTGGAAAAAGATCAATGGATCATGGTAGATCCAGGTACTGCACCTATAGGAACTTCAGCAGATGATTGGAAAAAGTAGGATCGGAAGGCAAAGAGCACAATCTAACTGTGTCTCTCAGATTTAGTATTATTGAATGTGTCAAAGGAAGCTACAGCCAAGGATTTATGGGATAAGTTGGGGAAGTAAATAAACTATTCCTGAGAAAGAAGCCACATAATCTAAGGATGAGAGATGGAGACTCGGTGGCAGAGCATTTGAGCACTTTCAATACTATGGTAAGTCAGTTAGTATCTATTGAGATTAAAATTTCAAATGAAGATAAGTGTATCAGTTTATTGTTCTTTACCAGACTCATGGGATAGTCTGGCTGTGGCCATAGGTAGTAATACAATTGCCTTGAAGTTTGATGAAGTGGTCTCATCCTTATTGTCGGAGGAGATGAGATGAGAGAATATGGAAGGACAGAGCACAGACGCATTATTTGCAAGAGGACGCTCCCAGAAAAGAAATAGATCTAAGTTCTCAAGTGGGAGATCTAAGTCTAA
>CBVK0100502401.1:0-10674 GCA_900067695.1 Picea abies | reverse complement strand
ATTTAGTGGGATCATCCTAACCTCCTCACCTTATCCTCTTTAGCTTATAAAAGGAGAGGAGCTCTCATGGAGAAAGTTAGTTGAATTTGGATTGAGATTGTTAGCTTGGTTAAAGTGGCTTTGAGATTTTTCTTTGTCAAGATAGATTGTGAGTAGCTATCAGATCCATGGTCTTAAAATCCTTGGAGCAAGAAGTGTGTGGGAAGCAAGGAACTGTTGGAAGGAACCTTACGACATCAAGGCATCCAGTTGTAATCTCTCTTCCTATTGTTTAATATAATACAGTGGCATGCTTCTTTCCCATAGAATTATCTTTATTTTATTTCATAATTCCTTGATCATATGCATAGGATTGTCATTGAATATACTTTTACTGCTTTCACTTTGGTTGGTTTGTGTCTCACTGCAGGATCAATATCACAAGAGCACCGGAGCAAAACAAGAATAACAAAAACATAAGGAAGCTACATTTAAAGGCATGTCTGTCGTCTTTTGTTTAGTAGTAAATTTGTTGATTAGATCCTAGGGAAAGCGCCATGTCCTATCGTGTTTTGTTCTAGATCTAGGTGGATCTAGGGGGATCAGTCTATGTTCTCATTCATCGATTTACCTGATAACAAAATTGGTGACTCGACTGGGGAAACACATGTTTTCCTAGTTTTCCTTGTTTTCTTGCTTTGATTGCTTGGTTTCTGTTTTCTGAGTCACTAGAAGATCCATCTTGACTCTCCGACTATTAAACGTCACTGGAAAACCTTCTCAATTTTTAATTTTTTCCATTTTTGTTTGATTTCCACACCCTGCTTTGAGGGACAGTGTGGCGACTTAGGATTTCCGTGCCCTACCTATTTTGACCAGTGTAGAAAAGCCATGCCCTACCCATATTTGGCCTGCAGAAATCAGTGATTTCCGCACTATGCTAGTCTTCCAACCTGCGAAAATTGTGAAATTCTTGATTTTTGATGGTTTTCCTTACCCAGACCTTGAAATTGGTTTTGGGGTGAATTTTTGGGTTTGATTATGATTTTTTTACAGTCTACTTGATAGATTTTGAGCTACTTTTAGCCATCTTTGCTTTGGTTTCTTTTGAAATATTTGATATCTTCCTTTGAGTGTCTTTTAGTTACAAAGCCTTGTTTTCCTTTAGAATTGTTTAGTGAAAAGAACACTTCTTTTTTCTGAATAACTCGTGGTAAAAGAGAAACTTTGTTTGGTTTTTTTTTTTGTTTTGAAGTGATTTGCTATTGCTTTTAGCTATCTTTGAAACAAAAATCTTATTTCTTTCTTTGCATTAGATTGGGGGCATATTTGAATTTGAAGTAGTGAAATTGCATGATTGTTGGTCTTAAATTCTTAAAAATTCCCCCCCTCATGGCTTGGGGGGGTGTGAATCATGTATTGGTGTATAGTCTATTTGTCTCATTTCTTGAAAATATTGATATTGATGAGTTTAGTAAATTTTGGGACATTGTGCATCTTGGAATGATAAATTTCGAGTCGGTCAAAACACCATATTGTCCAAACCATTGTGATATACCAGATATAAAAAGTATGCAGAATAGAAATAAAATGCTAGATATGGAAGAATAATAGTAATATAACCAACATAATCTCCATAATAACATAGAAATGATATAAGAATAACAACAAAAATGATATAAGAATAACAATAGAAATAACACTTTGATTCAGAAAGCAACGTTCATGGGCCTGTTCGAGGGGGCAACCTCCAGTCGAGCAGTGCTCTATTACAATAATCTCCAAGCTAGGGTTTTCATACCCTCAACCCTTATTTATACTAAATATGTCTATCAAGAGAAGCATCTAGAGGAAGATCCTTCTAGAAGCGGAAGCTTCTATTAGGTCTTCTTACATNNNNATTGAAAGGCCTTATTAATATTGACCTTTATTACATCTGAATATATTGATCTACCTATGTGTGGGTTAGGAACCTAACATGTCCGCCCCCTTAAAAACAACCTTGTCCTCAAGGCTTGAGATGTGGAAACTGTTGCAGAATGGTAGTTGGTTCCCAAGTGGCATCTGTTGGAGTTGTATCTTTCCACTGGACTAGCACTTCCTTGATGGTTCTCTGACACAGACGATGCTCACACTGGCCTAAAACTGCTTTTGGCTGTAGCCAAATGTATCCTTCTTTAGCTAACTCAGGAAGGTTGGTTTGAATTTTTCACCTAGTCCCAAACACCTTCTTTAAGCATGAAACATGAAAAATAGGATGTAGCTTCGACTGACTAGGTAGATCTAACTAATAGGCGACTTGTACCACACGCTTGAGAACTGTATAAGGACCATCAAATTTGGGCACTAGCTTCTGACAATGCTCGACCTTGAGGGAAGTTTGCTTGTATGGTTGCAGTCGCAGAAACACCTGATCCCCTTCTACAAATTGACGTTGAGAGCGACCTTGATCTGCTTGTTGCTTCATGCGATTATGTGCCATGACCAAGTTCTCTTTAAGGGTACGAAGAATATCCTCTTGAACTATAAGTGTTTGGTCAACCACCTGGACCTTCGAGGTACCTGGTAAGTATGAGAGAACTGAAGGTGGCTTCTGTCCATATACCATTTCAAAAGGAGTCATGCGTGTAGCTGTATGGTAGGAAGTGTTGTACCATCATTCATCTAGGGGTAACAATTGAGCCCACTGATTTTTCTTTTCAGAGGAAAAACATCTCAGATATGTTTCCAAACACTTGTTAAAAACTTTCGTTTGACCATTAGTCTAGGGATGATAAGCTGTGCTAAGATACAATTGGGTGCCCTGTAGCTTAAACAGTTCTTTTCAAAAATTTCTTGTGAAAGTTGGGTCATGATCAGAAACAATAGAGTGCAGCATGCCTACATGAAGCTTGAAGACCTGGTCCATGAAAAATTGAGCCACCATGGATGCAGTAAATGGGTGTTGAAGAGTGCAGAAATGAGCATACTTGGAAAGGCGATCCACAACCACCATTATGACTAATTTATTTCCCGATTTGGGTAGCCAGTAATAAAGTCCATAGATATATCCTTCCAAATAGCAGGTGGAATTGGAAGTGGTTGTAGTGTGCCCGGATATTTGACTGTTTCTCCCTTGTTGCATTGACACACCTCACATTCAACGAAAAAATTACGGAAGTCCTGTTTCATACCATCTCAGGAAAAAGAATGTTTGACCCTGTCATAGGTTTTGGTGAACCCAGAATACCCCGCTGTGGGTGTAGCATGAAGCTCAGAAAGTACTGTGGATTTAAGCTTTGATTGTTTGCTTAAATACAAACAACCTTTGTATCAAATCTCATCCTAGAGCCAAGAGTACCTTGGGGGAGCTGGAGCATTGGTTTGCAATTGCTGGATCAGATGCGAACTTTTGGGATCTTGTAGCCATTCCTGGCGCACATCTTGGAGCCAATCTTGTACAATGAAGGAAACAGAAAAAATGGATTCTTCTTCTTCATATTTTCGGGACAGTGCATCCACCACCACATTGTCTTTTCCCTTCTTGTAAATGATCTCATAATCATATCCAAAGAGCTTAGTTACCCATTTTTGTTTCTCCGGGGAGGAAATGCATTGTTCCATAAAGTACTTGAGGCTTTGATGGTCTGTCTTAATTTGGAAACGTTGCCCCAAGAGATAAGGGAGCCACAGATCAATGACATGTAGAATAGCCAACATTTCCTTTTCATAAATGGGTTTTCCCAAATTCCTTTCAGATAGTTGCTTGCTGGTGAAGGCCAAAGGTCAACCTTCTTGCATAAGGACAACACCAATTCCTTTCCCTGAGGCATCACATTCCAACATAAAGGTCTTTGTGAAATCAGGAAGGGCTAGAACCGAAGTGGTGCACATGGCCATCTTCAAGGTTTGAAAAGATTGAGCAGCAGCTGGAGTCCAAGTGAAAGAGTTCTTTTTGAGGAGAGCAGTGAGAGGTGCTGCAATCTTTCCATAATTCTTAACAAAATTGCGATAATACCTTGTTAAACCCAGAAATCGATGCAAGCTTTTGAGAGTCTTTGGTGCAGCCAGTCTTGCATAGCTTCAATCTTTTTTGGATCCACCCTGACACCATCCTTGCCAACCATATGACCCAAGTATTATACTTCTGAGGCACCAAAAGAACATTTATATTGTTTCAGGAAAAGTTGGTGCTGAGAGACTAGATGGAGAACTCGATCCACATGAGTAAGATGGTCTGTCCAGGTTTTGCTGTAGATGAGGATATCATCAAAGAAAACTAATACAAAATGATGGAGAAAGGGATGGAAGACATGATTCATGAGGCTTTGCAAGGTGGAGGGAGCATTACACAAGCCAAAGGGCATGACCAAAAACTCATAGTGGCCCTCATGAGTTCAAAAGGTCATCTTGGGAATGTCTGCCTCTTTCATACATATCTGGTGATAGCCCGAGAAAAGATCAAGTTTAGTAAAGAATTGGGCGCCACTCAATTCATCCAAGAGGTCATCAATGATAGGAATGGGAAATTTGTCTTTAATGGTCATATTGTTGAGGGCACAGAAGTCAGGACACATTCTCCAAGAACCTTCTTTCTTCAGGACCATGACTATAGGAGAAGAGTAAGGGCTCGTACTAGGGGAGATAACATCTTCATTAAGGAGTTCCTGGACCATTTTCTCAATTTCATTTTTTTGTGAAAAGGGGTGGCGATACGGACAGATATTGGGAGGAAGGCTTCCAGGTACAAGGGGAATGGAATGATCATGAAGTTTGAGGGCTTGGAGGTCTTGCGGCATCGGGGGTGTCTCTATTGCTTGTATGGCATGGAGTTGGGCAATGACACTAGAATGACCTTTTTTGAGCATATTTTCCATGTGATGGGAACTAATGACCTCAGGTGAACCAGCAATGATGCCTTGGAATTTATATTGGTGGACTTCTTGGTCGAATTGAAAGGTTAATGCCTTAAAATCCATGAGAATGGGACCCAAAGTTCTTAGCCAGTCTGCACCCAACACAATGTCACAACCACCCATTTTGATAGAAAACATATGGGATTTCAGGTGGTAGTCACCGATTTGGAGATGCACATTTTCACAGCTCCCTCCACATTTCATGGAACCACCATTGGCAATCATGATTTGGAAATTGTTGACGGCATGGATGTACCAATGAGTTTCTTGGGCAATGCACCGATGAATAAAATTATGGGTGGTTCCACTGTTAACTAGAATGATGACCTTCTAATGCTTGATGTAACCGATTAACTTGAGGGTTTGGGGAGTGGAGAAGCCAGTGAGAGCATTGAGGGAAATGACCGGTTCCACTTCAGGAGGGTCTGAGGGTGGGGTTATGTTAGTGATTTCCGGTGACTCAGACACAAGGGGAGTTTCAACATCCTCTTCCAAAATATCCTCAGAGATGGCCATAAAAATATTTTGTTCCTTACACTTGTGGCCTGGGAAATATTTGTCATCACAATTATAACAAAGGCCTTTGAGTTGGCATTTAGCCATTTCAGCCCTGGTCAATTTTTGGATCTTTAATGGGGTAGAGGGAGTAGTGAGATTTACAAGTTTAGGGCGAGGGATAAAGGAGGGTTTTCGGTTTTGAGAGGATACAACCTGTTGTGCTTCTTTAGCTCTTTTAGTAGCGTCCACCCAACTCGAGGGTCAAGCTATGAGGACATGGGCCTGAATCTCATCGTTGAGGCCACTAATAAAACACTCTCGAAAGAAAGCATCAGTCATGTCCTCTGTTCAAAAATCCATGTGCTCAAAGGCAGTTATGAAGTCTTATATTGTTCCTGATTGTTTCAACTTTGTCAAACGGCCCAAATGGTTGGCACCCATGTCAAAGCATTCATAAAGCTCAGTCACAAATTGGGTCCAAGCAATATACCCTTGACGGGAAGTTTTTCTCCATTGCCACCATTACCAACGTTCTTGATCTAGATGGAGAACAACATATCGGAGTTTGGCCAAGTCATTTGTAATGCCGTATAAAGAGAAATAATGTTCCATTTGGGTTACCCAATCAGTGGGGTCCAAGCCATCAAATTTAGTCACATCCACCCGCGGAAGGCGTAGGTCACGTTGAAATTGATGGGGCTGAAAGGTATGGGAATGGAAGGAATGTTCACCTTCAGTCTTTGGAGGTGTGTTAGAAAAAGGGTCATTTATAGGGATCTTCAGTTTTGTGCAAAGTGATGCAAAGACAGATTCAAGCTGGGTGGTTAGTTCCTGTTTGACTTCCTCCATTGAGGACTGCATGGTTGTATTTATGGTTGTATTGATGGATGTATCGATGGAGGCAACAATAGCACTGAGTTGTTTCACTTCTTTTTGGGTCTCGAGGAAACCATATTGCAAGGTGTTGAAGTGAGCTTCTAGGTCTTGGCTACGGGTATGGGCCATGAGGATGGGTGAACTGAAAAGGGGCGGGCGGGATCAAAAATTTTTCCAAAAAATGATATGGATGAATGTGATAAGGGAGAAGAGATGAATCCAATGGAATAGGTCTCAAATAATGGTGAAAAAATTTCCAGACTTTTTTTTTTTTACACCTATGGAGTTATACTCCAGTCTGAATAATACTGCAGCAATGAAATCCCCAAATGCTTAACCAAAAAGAAATGTGTATTTACTTGGCAACCCGAACATAGTTGCGCGGCAATAGATATTGTCTATTTTAATTTGTTTATGTTTCTATCCCCCAAGGGTTAGGTATTCAAGGATTCTATAGACAAGGGTTTGCCCTATGCTATAGCTCTCTGATATACATGCGGGGTCCAACAGTAGTACTCGGCCCAATATATTAGGGAACTAACTAAGGAGGATAGACCATACCCTTAGCCGTACTACCCAACTACCCAGGTACTAGAGAGTATCTTCCCAAGTGTTGTTCTCGATGGCACTATAGCAGTCAGGCAGTCAATTGGTTTATATAAAGAGGGCTTCAGGACATCTAGGCTGATCTGTACACAGGTGTTGTCTGATGGGCTACCACTCAAAGGGGTACCAACAGGGGTTACAAGGGTGGCCAATAGATGTGCGCTTAAGAACCACTTGTATTTCCTGTGGGTATGAATCCCTCAACTGCGGGTTTATGCGCTTAAGGACATATCTCCATGGCTTAAAGACGTTGAAATACGTCTCTACCCTGAAAAAAAAATTCCCACAATTTCTGCCAAGGAAAGTGCTTTGATACCACTTTTAATATACTAGATATAAAAAGTATGCAGAATAGAAATAAAATGCTAGAAATGGCAGAATAACAGTAATATAACCAGCATAATATCCACAATAACACATAAATGATATAAGAATAACAATAGAAATAACACTTTGATTCATAAAGCAATGTTCATGGGCCTCTTCAAGGGGGCAACCTCCAGTCGAGTAGCGCTCTGTTACAATAATCTCCAAGCTAGGGTTTTCATACCCTCGACCCTTATTTATACTAAATATGTCTATCAAGAGAAGCATCTAGAGGAAGATCCTTCTATAAGCGGAAGATTCTATTAGGTCTTCTTACATCCACCTTATTCTATTTTATTGAAAGGCCTTATTAATATTGACCTTTATTACATTTGAATATATTGATCTACCTATGTGAGGGTTAGGACCCTAACAACCATTTTCCTCTTGAGTAACAACAACCATAAAATAAAGTGCTTATAAAAATTGATTAGACATTTTTATATTTTCTGGTAGCAAACCTACATTAGATTAGTTGTAGGGCTTTGGAATAGTTATGAAAGATAACTTTCCAAAGCTACAAACAAACGTAGAATCTTGACTTAGGGAGCGGTGAAATCCACTTATTACATTTTGTCCTGGGAATCCCTTATAACACAAGGGTCAATCACGAGGTCGCATTGAGACTAGCAGAGTTGCTCAGCCTACTTTGTTGGTCTTGGTGTAGATATTGCGTGTATTATGGGGGTCGCTTGAAGGTATACCCACAATGATGAGTGGAAGGCTTTCTTTCAAGTTGATTTCGAGCTAGATACCCTGCCTTTGCGCGTGGATTAGACTGTCGATTGTTTCCCGAGGCATCACTATAGTAATTGGTAACCTTAGTGGCATTTCTCTTTAGGGTATTTACACAAGGTGACTGTGGAGGGGCAATTCTTCACGGTTCCTGGAATCGACGTTGGCCAAACTCACTCAGGCTCCTTGGAGGATATACCCACGATTATGTGTGGGAGTTTTCACTAAGGCGTAAGTAAGTTAAGAAGGCCTTCAACATAACTTTTCCACCCGCTCTATCTCAGCCCTTTCTTACTTTGATCCCGCGACATTGGATTTCATCACCAACTAGTGAGTTCATTGTGAGAAAGTTTTGTTTTCTTGCTTGCTTACTATATTTTTAGCATGTGATGTTTGTTTTCCATAGCAGACTCTAGGTTGGATATTTATCTAATGGCATCAATTCCTGAAATGATCTAGTATCTTGCAAGTGGTATCAGAGCACTTTCCTTGACAGAAATTGTGGGTATTTTTTTTCAGGGTAGAGACGTATTCCGGCGTCTTTAAGCCAAAAAGATCTGTCGTTACGTGCATAAACCTGTGGTTGAGGGATTCATACATGCAGGAAATACAAGTGGTTCTTAAGCACACATCTGTTGGCCACCCTTGTAACCCCTGTTGGTACCCCTTCGAGTGGTAGCGCATCAGACAACACTTGTGTATGGATTGGCCTAGATTTCCTGAAGCCCTCTTTAGATAAACCTATCGGCCATCAGACTTCTATAGTGTCACCGAGAACAACACTCAGGAAGATACTCTCTAGTACCTAGGTAGTCGGGTAGTACGGCTAAGGGTACAGTTTATCCTCCTTAGTTAGTGCCCTGAGATATTGGGATGAGTACTATTGTTGGACCCTACACGTATATCAGAGAGTTATAGCACAGGAAAAACCCTTGTCTGTAGAACCCTTGAATACCTAACCCTTGGGGAACATAAACATAAACATAAACAAATTAAACTGGCGAGATCTATTGCCGCGCATCTGTGCTTGGGTTGCCAAGTAAATACACATTTCTTTCTGGTTAAGAATTTGGGGATTTCAACACTACAACATTATTCAGACCAAAGTATAACCCTGTAGTTGTAAAAATAAATAAATAAATAAAATCTGAAATTTTTTTCACCATTATTTGAGACCTATTCCATTAGATTCATCTCTTCTCCCTTATCACATTCGTCCATATCATTTTTCTGCAAAAATTTTTGACCCTGCCCACTCCCTTTTCAGTTCACCCATGCTCATGGCCCATACCTGTAGCCAAGAACTGGAGTCTCACTTCAACACCTTGCAATCTAGTTTCCTCGAGACCCAACAAGAAGTGCAACAACTCAGTGCTACTATTGCCTCCCATGATACATCCATCAATACCACCATAAATGCATCCGTAAATGCAGCCATGCAATCCACAATGACGGAGGTCAAACATGAACTGACCACCTAGCTTGAATTTGTTTTTGCATCACTCTGCACCCAACTCAAGATCCCTACTGATGACTCTTTTCCGATGCACATACAAATACTGAAGGTGAAAATTATTCCCATTCCTTTCAGCCCCATCACTTTCAATGGGAAATACGCCTTCCGCGGGTGGATGTAACCAAATTTGATGGCTCGGACCCCACTAGTTGGGTCACCCAAATAGAACATTATTTCTCTCTCTACAACATTACAGATGACTTGGCCAAACTCCGGTATGGTGTTCTCCATCTATATCAAGAACGTTGGCAATGGTGGCAATGGAGAAAAACTTCCCTTCAAGGGTATATTGCTTGGACCCACTTTCTGACTAAGATTTATGAACGCTTTGACACTGACACCAACCATTTGGGCCGTTTGACAAAATTGAAGCAATCAATCATAGTATAAGACTTCATAGATGCATTTGAGTGCCTAGATTTTCGAACAGAGGGTATGACTGATGCTTTCTTTTGAGAGTGTTTTATCAGTGGCCTCAAGGAGGAGATTCAGGCCCATGTCCTCATGGATCAACCTACAACTTGGGTGGAGGCTACTAAAAAAGCTAAAGAAGCACAACAAATTGTTTCCTCTCAAAACCGTAAGCCTTCCTTTATCCCTCACCCTAAACTAGTACACCCCACTACTCTCTCCACCCCATTAAGGATCCAAAAATTGACTCGGGCTGAAATGGCTGAACGCCAACTCAAAGGCCTATGTTATAATTGCGATGAAAAATATTTCCCAGGCCACAAATGTAAGGAACAAAATATTTTTATGGCCATCTTTGAGGATATTCTGGAAGAGGATGTTGACACTCCCCTTGTGCCCGAGTCACCACAAATCACTGACATAAACCTTCCCTCCGACCCTCCCGAAGTGGAACCAATCATTTCCCTCAATGCTCTCACCGGATTCTCTACCCCCAAATCCTCAAGTTAATCGGTTACATCAAGCACTGAAAGGTCATCATTCTGGTTGATAGTGGCAACACCCATAATTTTATTCATCACCGCATTTCCCTAGAAACCCATTGCTACATCCATGCTGTCAACAATTTCCAAATCATGATTTCCAATGGTGGTTCTATGAAATGTGGCAGGCGCTGTGAAAATGTGCGTCTCCAAATCACTGACTACCACCTAAAATCCCATATGTTTTCTATTGACATGGGCGGTTGCGACATTATGTTGGGTGCAGATTAGCTAAGGACTTTGGGTCCCA
>CBVK0100502399.1:0-10498 GCA_900067695.1 Picea abies | reverse complement strand
AAATATTTAATGAGTTAATTAATTAATTAATCAATTAATTAATATACATTAAACAATTAATAATTGAGGACAATAAATTAATTATTTATTTAAACTTAATATACTTTAAACAATTATTTAACTATGGTTGTTACATACAACAACCCTTTAGGAAACTTCGTCCCGAAGTTAAAGTATTTTATGATACATGGTTCACACATTCACATCAAACAACCAACATTATTAGTAAGTAAGTCAAGGAAACTCATACATACTAGTGTATATGTACAAGAAATGCATGTGTAGCTAGTACATACAAGTCTCGTGCATATACTAATAACAATAATTATCACCCTTATAGTAATTTATGTATGCATCCAATCCAATCTATAAGACTATTCTTTTTATCAAAGATAATAAACCAATGAAATGTTCATGAATTCACTTAATTACAATAATCTAGCTCAACAATTTTATTTAAACAATTGTGGTTTAGTTGTGTAATTATGAATATTCATATATACACAGTTTCTTTTCAGAAGGAAAGACAATAAATTCCACCGTAAGATGAATCTCCTTACACTCTCAACTATTTCTACTCATCCTTCCTCCCCAACTTACTTCCATCTTCCATTCCTATCCTTCCTCTGCTAGACTATCTTGGAGCATCAAATATACTGACCTAACTCCAAATAGAACCCGTAAGAAGAAGTATCACTATCTTGACCAAGCTTTTCCAGCAGGCAACTGACAGTCATCATCACACGTCTAGGGGATCGTGAGCTAACACCGTCCTCCCATGACTCCAGGTTTCAGAGGATACATGGTGGGAAATGCCTCCACCACTTCTAACA
Source organism: Picea abies (assembly GCA_900067695.1). Classification (NCBI taxonomy): domain Eukaryota; kingdom Viridiplantae; phylum Streptophyta; class Pinopsida; order Pinales; family Pinaceae; genus Picea; species Picea abies. Next base: position 9,665 of record CBVK0100502399.1, on the reverse strand, counting down.
GGACTAGGGTCCACACCCTACAATGGAATATACAGTGGCACCGTGTTGCTAGGAGTTTTTTCATCATTTATTTAGTTTTGGGATTTCTCACCACCTGAAATCCAGCACTAGTCCACATATCATAGCAATGCATCCAAACCAATATAATTTCACATACAAAGATTCATACCATATTGTTTCTCGGTCAGTGGTCATGACATCCACCTTCATTATCATTATTCGTTGGCTATTTCATAGCCCAATGACATGGATATTAGTCTATAACACAAACTCATATACATCTATGAATTATTTTCATGTAATTGCATACAACTATAATCTGAATTCAGTATCCCCATACCAACAACTTTAACATCAAAGTTTTCAAGATATAAATAGATCTCCTAATATCCCATAATTCAATTAACGTTACCCATTCATAGAATTAACATTTACATAATAGATTGCATCATATCCAACATCATTCACATAGTAGTTAAACCTTCATAGGATTGTCATTCACACAATATATCACATCATATCCATCATCATCAACAACAATTAAACATTCATAGAATTTACATTCACATAGTAGATCACATCATATCCATCATCATCAATAACGTTTAAAAATTCATAAAATTTACATTCTCACAATATATCACATCATATCCATCATTATTCAAATACATTTAAACATTCATAAAGGTTCATACGTATTAAAAGTTCAAGTGTATCGTTTAATAGTTTCACTGTGAATAGAAAATAAAGGTGTTTAGGCCTCAGGTAATCCTGGTTGTCTAAGTCAAAAGGTGGTGTTACATACACCCAAACTTCAAGAAACATATTCTCGAGGTGTTCAAAAGAGTGAGGGATAATCTCATCGTAGTGTATTGACATCCTCGCAAGTAGTAGATAATGGACTATATTTGTCCCTCTAGACCTTAACTTGGTCTACCAGATGGTTCCTAAGTTGTCAGACTCTACAGTCCAATATGCGTAACGGTTCTACCATGAGGGTTCCCACGTCCGATACCTGCAATTCCTTCCAATTTAGTTTATGTGATTCATCAACAACATAATGAAATAGAACAGATACATGAAAAACATTATGAGTTTTATGCAAGTGGGGTGGTAGTACAAGACAATAGGCAATGGGTCCAATTTTCTCTTGGATTTTGAACGACCCTATAAATTGAGGTGACAAATTTGTCCCCTTCCCAAACCATATGGTACTCTTATTAGGCATGATACAAATGAAAACCTGATCTCCCACTTTAAAACTTCGATCAGTCCCGTGTGCATCCGCATAACTTTTATGCCTATCATTTTCCTCCTTTAGTCTTTGCCTAATCTGAATCACCTTTTCCTCCATCTCTTGAATCAATTCTGGCCCAGTTGTTACTCGGTCTTATAATCTATCCCAAATTAACGATGTTCTACATGGTCTTCCTTACGAGGCTTCATAGGGTGGCATTCCAATGGAGCTATGAAAACTATTATTGTAGGAGAACTCTACCAAAGGTAGGTACTTCTCCCAATGGGTTTAATTATCCATGACGTAAATCCTAAGCATGTCTTCCATGAATTAATTTACTCTCTCAGTTTGCCCATCTTTTTTTGGATTATAAGTTGTGCTTAAGTTCAAATGAGTCCCAAATGTTGACTGCAAACTTGTCCAAAACCTAGAAGTGAATCTAGAGTCCCTATCTGAAATGATCTTCTTAGGTATCCCATGCAAATGTATGACCTCACTTACAAACATGCATGCCACATCAGTGACATCGTAAGTGTCTCTAACTGGAATAAAATGAGCACTCTTAGTTAACTTATCAACTATAAAAAGAATAGCATTGTGTCTATGAGATGTGAGCAACAAACCCACAACAAAATCCATAGAAATGACTTCCCAGTTGGACATAGGAACATCATGTGGTTGTAGGAGGCATATCGGGTGATGGTTGTCGGCTTTCACTTGTTGACACTCTAGGCTCTTGGAAATGAAATGGAATACATCACACTTCATGCCAACCTAGAAGAAGAGCCTCCTCATGTCTGCGTACATTTTCTTCACACCTGGATGCGCACAATAAAGTGCTCTATGGGCTTCCCTCAATATGATGCTTCGAATATCCCCATCTTCAGGGACGTACACCCTTCCTCAATATCTCAATAGTCTGTCTACTTCTAGACTATATCCTTCATACTTGGATCTAATTGTCTCCCACTTTGGAGGTTTGAGGTGACCTTTAAATACCAACTATCTCCAAGGAGTTGCATCAACACACATTCCCTCAGATTGACTTTTAATGGTACCAAGGAGAAGACACGTGGTCTCCTACTCAAGGCATCTGCGACCACATTCTCTTTTCCCTTGATATATGAAATACCAAAATCATACTCACTCATGAAATCACTCCATATCCTTTTCCTAGCATTCAAATCCCTTTGAGTGAAGAGATGTTTTAAAATTTGATGGTATGTTTTGAGCTCAAAGTTTCACCCTACTAGATAGTGCCTCCAAAGTTTTAGAGCTATCATTATGGATTCTAACTCTAAATCATGAGTAGTGAAAAGATATTCATGTTTCTTCAACTTTCTTGACGCATACGCTATCACTCCTCCATCCTGCATTAGCACAGCCCCCAACCCTTTCTTTGAGGCATCCATGCAGACTGTGAATTCCTTTTCCATATCCGACACTCGTAGAATTGGTGCACTAGTTAGTAACCTTTTAAGCTCGATGAATGCACTATCACATTATTTTGTCCATTCATACCTGACTCGCTTGTGCTGCAAAGTGGTTATGGGTTTCACTATTTTAGAGAACCCTTCCACAAATCTCCGATAATAACCTGCTAGCCCCATGAAGCTTCTTACCTCAAGAAAATTGTTCGGCACTAGCCATTCCATAATGGCCTTTACCTTTTCTAGGTCCACAAAGATTCCTTCACCGGAAATGATATGACCTAAATAGTGAATTTAGTTTTGGAAGAAGGAACACTTCGACAACTTCCCATACAATTTGTTCTCTCTAAGGAAAGACAACACCACTTGCAAGTGTTCCTCATGATCTCTTTCATTTTTGGAATAGATGAGGATGTCATCTATAAAGACTTGTAAAAAACATTCTAAGTACTTCCAGAATACATCATTCATGAGGATCATGAATACTGTTGGTGCATTGGTCAATCCTAAAGGTACTACAATGAACTCATAATGCCCAAACTGAGATCGAAAGGCATTTTTAGGAATATTACCTTTGTTAATCCTTAACTAGTGATACCCTGATCGCAAATCAATCTTTGAGAATACCACTACTTCTTTCATATGATCGAAGAGATCATCTATTCGTGGCATTGGGTACCTATTTTTCACTGTAGAATGGTTCAAGTCCCTGTAATCTATGCACAGTCGTAAGGAACCATCCTTCTTCTTCACAAAAATTACTGGTGCACCCCAAGGTGGGACACTGGGTCTTATTAGTCCTAACTTGAGTAGCTCTTTCAACTGCATCTCTAGCTCACAAAGTTCTGGAATTTTCATCCTATATGGATTTTTGGAAATTGGTTCTACACCAGGTTTTAGCTCAATAGTAAAATCAAGCTCCCTCTCAGGAGGTAACCCTAGTAACTCATTCGAAAAAACATCTTTAAACTCTGACAATACTAGGTACTGATCTAAGGAGGGTCCTTTCCTTTCACTCACTGCTTCCACTACAACCAGTCGACACCCTTTTCTCATGCACAGCTTAACCTTCATAGTTGAGATAAAGCATAGAGACACCTTTCTCCATACACCTTGAATCTCTACTAGCCTTCATTCATCACACTTTTTTTGTGAAACAATCTACCATAGCTCGATGGGCTTCTAAACAATCCATTCTAATGATTAGGTCATACACACCGAGAGAAGTGACGTATACATTCAACCTGGTAGCACACACTCCCAGGTCTACTATACAATTATCAATGCTAGGTCCTACCGCTTATTTTTCCCCCGAAGCCATCTCGACTTGTTTAAAGTCATCGTGCTTGTAATCTTCCAACCCACTCTTTTCTAATGAAGATGGTGAAATGAAACTATATGTAGCACCAGAATCAATTGAAATATTAACATTGATATGATTTAGTGTACTTGATGACTCCACCACCGTGGATTGATGTTCTGCCTGACGATTATTAACCGTTTTGTAAATTTGGTAGCTTCCACTTGCTCTTCCTATCGAAGCCTTTCCTTCTCTATGCACAAATTCTGATTGTAACTCTGTGTGGTCACACTGGTAATGGGGTCCTCTACATCCCCAATAGGTAACACGAGATTGAACCTGCGCACTGTTCTGTGACTGTATCTGAAATGAGTTTGTTCCCTTGGAACCCCTACCCCTACTAGTTATCCCCTAAGATGTTCATGGACCTACCTGTGTCATTGGTGATGACTGAGATGTTGCACTCACTACCATTGAAATACCTATGGTGACTATCCTTGGTGTTAATCTATTATGATATGGAGGTGGATTTGAGCTCCCTCCCCTGGAAAATGTCCTAGGAGTCTTCCCCACGAATCCAGGACAATGTGGAAAGGTTGATATCATACCTCCATTTAAGTTCACGTGTTCCTCTACATAATGCACATTTTCCACTACTTCTGCTAATGAAGACAGTTTCCACATCCGCACCATGACCCTTATCTTAGGTTTTAACCCAGAGACAAAGTGTTATGCCTGTCATTGGCCGTTATCCATGTATGAAACATATTTGACCAATTACATAAACCTGATCTCATATTCTTCTACTGTCCTATTTCACTTTACTACAATGTTGTGCCTCTTTCATCACCTTAGTGAGAAAAATAGAGGTGCTTGCTGTTACACCTCAAAATCACTCAACTGGATAAGTCTCACACATGCCTCTCACTTGTCGCAAGTGTCACAAATGTCGTTGAACCATGATATCACAATGATGACACTAGAGGGGAACTTAAAACATCTTATGTACTTGGTTTGAAGGAAGAAACTAGTTCACTGAAGTCAAACATCTCTTACAACCTAAGAGGGCTTCTTAATCAAGATTTTGGAAGGGGAACACTCCTCTAAAACTGCCTGAGGAGCGCTGGCGCCCTTCTACCATGTTTCAAAAGTGTTGTAGCACTTCTCCACCCCTTTACAGAAGCACTACCCAGATTTGAAGCGCTGGCGCTTCCCTTGACCTTCTCTGGAGTGTTCTAGCACTCTGATGCCCCTTCTGAGGCGGTTGAACTCGAATTCTTGGTTTTGTCAAAAGATCTTTGATCCAAGGAGGAGGTTTTCAACTGGTTCTAAACATAACTCAAGTAGTTAGGCCCTTCCCAACCTATATAAGCAAACTCTATGGTGATGAAGAGGGGGAAGAATTGAGCATATGAAACTTATGATATTGGAGGAAACTTGCAGTCAACCAAAGGAGAGCAATCATTGAAGATGTTGTCATCCAGGTTGTGGATCTTTCATGCAAGGGTTAGACGAAGAGGACTTGACGAAGTTGTCGCACTCGCATCTACGATTGTAAGTACTACTGTCATTATTCTCATTAATATGACAAGCTTGGCCTGTTTCTTTCTAGTTTGTGTTTGATGTTGCATAAAATTATCATTTATTGGTAGATCTGTTTTCAAGCTAATGTCAGTAGAGTAGGAAGTGGTCGTATCTCGTTTTGTCCACAGACCTCAGCGAGGAGCAAAAGGATTGGAGCGCAACTCGGAGCGTGCAGGGACAAACATCGGTTAAAAGGTACTTCTATCATCCTTCCTTCTCATGCATTAGGCTTAGATAGATTTGAAAGGAAGTCAGTGTCCATGATAAGCATTTTTCTATCTAGGGTTAAGGTCAAGCCTTAGAGGTCGATCTACTTGTCCGTAGGAAGATTTTCCTACAACAGAAACTGGCGACTCCACTGGGGAGATAGCCTTGAATCAAAACCCTTTGTTTGGATTTTTCTCCTCATTGACCTTGCTCTGTCCCTTGATTGTTTCAGACCTGGTTTAACCCTCTTTGATTAGTTGCATGAGCTGATTGGCTCCTTACCCTGTCACTTTCAGCATATTTGTCAAGTTCAGATCTCAATTTTTGAAATTTTTTGACATTTCTGGGACTTTCAGACCCTAGCGCCCCTGACCTAGTGTTATCAGAGCGCCAGCGCTTTTTGTAGCCCTACACAGAGCGCTATAACACTCTTTGCCTTTGGCAATAGAGCGCCAGCCTCCTTTTGGACCAAAAAACCCTTCACAATTGCATTTTTTTAGGGTTTGCCTCTGTGGCTCTTGTGCTGAGTGACCTAGTGAGTCATTTCTTCTTCCTGTTTAATCTCAACATCAGTATTGTTGAAGAACAAACACCTTTTTGATTGGATCTTGTAGCCTTCTTCACCTATTTTCATTTGAGTTTTCCTGTTGAGTAAAGCTTGAGATTTATACAGTGCTTTTCTTTTCTCTTCAGTTGAGTAAAACCTTGGTGAAGGTCATCAACAACCTACAGACCTCTTTATCTTGATTTCAGTCGGAATCATTGTTCTTCAGCTCTTGTTTTTTGGGTGTGAAGTTTGTCTTTTTTCTTTGATTGTTTCTTTCATTTTTCGTTTTGATTGATACGAAGGGTGTATTGTTTGTGTGTTTTTACTTATGCTAGTTTGGTTCTCATTCATACCAAGAAGATAATTAGCAAAGATAAGAATTGTGATTGTATTGATCATCATTCATACGCAAACAATAAAGATATCTTAGTGACTGGTTGAGCATATTAGAAGGCATTTGAAAATTTCTTTGCATTACATCAGGATTTGATTGAGGAAAGAATTATTTGGAAGCATTCCGTAGTTGTGCTTGTTAGTGAAAGAACTCTCTCTCTCCCTTAGCTAGATGTTCATCGAAAGGAAAATGATTTCTTATCATGCTTGATGCACTCTTTGGGTTAGAGTCTTAATTCCATTCGTCTCACTTCCATGCACCCCTTTGCGTAAAGAACAACCACTAAAATCAACGCTAATTAAAATTTATCTAGAACTTTTTCTTTGAGAGAATCCTCCACCAACAGTAGAATAGGTGTAGTACTTTGGATTAGGCTGTATGCATAACTCTCCAAAGTTGTCAAAACAAAAAATAGCAGCCTAAGTTAGGGAGAGTAAATCCAGTTGTCGTATAAGTCTGCCTGGGACCCCCCTCTCACACAGGGGTTACGCACGAGGTTGCATTCAGGAGAACTACGGGGACTACCCTCTGTGGTTCAACTGAGTGTGGTGGTAAGATCATATTATGGGGATCAATTTGAGGTAAATCCACAATTACTGTGTGGAAGCTTCTTAGTTGGTTTTGGGCTTGATACCCTGCCCTTACGTTCGGACCGAACTGTCGACTATTCCCGCCCAAGGGCTGACTACGAATTGGTGACCTTAGTGGCCATAATCTTTAGGTTCTTACACAAGGTGATGGTGACGGGTAGTCTAACTGTACCTGGAGTAGACATTGGTCAAACTCACTCGGGCTCCTTGGAAGGTAAATCCACAATTACTGCGTGGAAGCCTTAGAAAGTAAATCCACAATTACTGCGTGGAAGCTTTCACCAGGGTGTAAGTCTATTAAGAAGGTCACCATTGTAACTGTCCCACCCTAGCCCCACCCCTTCTGGACTTGATCACACGACGTTGGATTTCATCACTAACTAGTACGGTCATCAAAAGAAGGTCCTGTTTGCTTGGTTGTGATTCTTAGATTTTTTAGCGTGTGTTGTTTCTTTTCGCTAGTTGGCCATAGATTTCTTTCGTCGACTCTTTTCTTTCGCCAACATTGACCCTCCAAGACACTCACAGAGGCTACAGGGACTTCCTCCAGAAAATATGGAAGGAAACATCCCTTTCCCCCCTCATTCTATGAAACAGCCTCCTCAATCGAGCGAGGTTCAAAGCACTACAACTCCTCAGGAAGAAGTTCCCATCCCTATAGAGAATTTTAGAATTGTCTCAGAATCCCCGGAAGCTTATCGCATTCCGGAGGGATATGAACGACAGATCCTCCACCTAAATTCCACTGGAGAATTTGTTGTCATACACCCTTCTAACGCTCCGACCGAGTCTCCTCAAAATCCTCCACCAGATGACCCCTTTTGGATTGAAAACATTGTTCGGAGTCCACCACGCTTGGTAAAAGACCTTTATGGAATGGGAGAAGGCACTGACGTACCTTTCTCCTACACTGTACCCCCAAATCACTTCACCGGTACTACCACTTTTACAGCCACACCAACTGTTGCTCCGAGCACACCACCTGTTGGTCCGAACATAACATCTGTTGGTCCGAGACCTACTATTCCCCTCCAGACAACCCATTCAACATTGACCCTGCACATCCTGACCATTCCCGCCGGTAATGCGGTAGTTAATCAAACACCGATTGGTACACCTGTAACACCAAGACCGAATCTCCCTTTTGGATTCAGGGCACTGAACGCATCTACCATTACCACTGCCCAAACCACTGCTCAAATCATACCGGGAAGTTCCATACCTATCCAACAACCTAGGGGGACTGTCCTTGGTGGTTCTAATCCAATTGGCAACATCGGTCAATCTTTCACGTCTGGCCTCCAAATCCCGGGAACTCTACCTCAAACTGGGGGGCACCCTCCCACCGGAGGACAAATTCCATTCGGGGGAAACCCTCATGCTGGGGGGCAACCTCAAGTCGGAGTCCACCATCAAACACAAGGACAAAATGCATCCGTTTCACCCAATCCGTGGAGCGTCCCTTTTCAAGGAAATCCACATGCCTCCACGACGGGACAAAATGTGTCCATTGCACCCAATCCGTGGAGCATCCCTTTTCAAGGAAATCCTCATGCCTCCACAGGACAAACTGTGCCTGCCGCATATAACCCTTGGAGTGTTCCTTTCGCAGGAAACCCACACTCCTCGGTAGGACAAAACTCACAAACTCTGCAACAACCACTACTACATATTGTAAAAATTCCGACATTTTATTTGCGGCGTTATGGACAAAATTGTCCATATTGTCGCAAAATAGAGAAAATTTATAAAAAAAAAAATTGATGTTGCCCGATAACGTCGCAATTGCCACATTAACGTCGCAATTGCCACGTTAACGTCGCAATTGCCACGTTTTCCACTGGAACGTCTCTCTTGCCACATTTTCCACTGGAACATCGCAATTGCCATGTTAACATCACTCTTGCCACGTTTGTGAAGATGTATGTCGCAATTGCCACGTTAATGTCGCAATTGTGACGTTTTCCACTGGAACGTCACTCTTGCCACGTTTTCCACTGGAACGTCGCAATTGCCACGTTAACGTCGCTCTTGCCACGTTTGTGAAGATGTATGTCGCAATTGCCACGTTAACGTCGCAATTGCCATGTTTGTCCACTGGAACGTCTCTCTTGCCACGTTTGTGAAGATGTATGTCGCAATTGCCACGTTAACGTCTCTCTTGCCATGTTAATGTCTCTCTTGCCACGTTTGTGAAAATGTATGTCACAATTGCGACGTTTGCGAAACTAGGTTTTCCCCTCCAATGGTCACCTTAGTATGTTCACCTATAAATATGTTGCATTTGACGGATGTTGCGACAAGTTTGCGGGTCTTCTCAGCGAACAAAAAATAGATATTTGTTTCAGTATAAGTTTGTGGGGAAGAATGTCAGAA
>CBVK0100502398.1:0-10676 GCA_900067695.1 Picea abies | reverse complement strand
TAAAGCCAATTATATATATATATATATATATATATGGTTTTAACTAGTTTTACATGGACTATTTTGCATTCGGTGTGGACAAAATTAGTTCTTTGAGCCGACCAAAGCATTCTCTATCATTGAAAATATTTTCACAGTGTATAATCCCCCAAGGATTATTTTTCTTCATTACTTGAGTTATCCCAATGGGCATAGAGCCAAGCGTGTGGGACCACATGATTTATTGCAGGGGATTTTACCCTTGAATAAGATCTTGAGGTAGGGGGGCACAATAGGCATTGCGTGGAAACGTATATTTCCTTTTGAACACATGTTGAAATTGCGAGGGGTGCCTTTTTATTAACCCGCGTGCTAGTTAGTCGCCCAAAATTTGAAGAGATTAGTTGATCTCCTCTCCCGATGGATGACAATATCTCCATCACCCGATCTTCTTTAATGCAATTTCCAAGGTACTTGTTGTGGGACAAATGATACTTAATGGATCAATGTTGATTCATTCTATGATCAATGGTTGATCTTTCTCCTCGCTAATACGATTAGTGGTTCTACTATATATGGTGGTTTCATCATATCAGAGGCTCTATAGTTTACGCCTGTCATTTATCTATAATGATCAACAATCCTGGTTTTTCCATGTCAACATACTGTATCTTTCCACGTGGATTTATCACCACCGTGGATATTCTTTCCATCATTCAATTCATTAATCTTTACCATTGATTATCTACATGGATATGTTATGGATATCGAGTTTCCTTGTTGGTGACAGGTTTGAGAATGATATTTCATGTATGTAAACTCTTGTTACATCCAACTACTCTTGAGAGCTCACATAGGCATCGACTTGGTGGATGATAGGATACCTTCAGTGTGAACTGCACTTTGTTATCCCCCCTACAATGTTGACATCAATGATACAAGATATCCAACAATCTCATGTTAGGGTGTTGATATCAATGACACAAATTATCCAATAATATCCCCCCCTTTTCATTGATTGAAACCACTGGGTAAAACATCTCTTACCCCCCTTGTGGGTATTACTCCCCCTGTGGATATGCTAGAAACATGACTTAGTCAGGGGTCACTATTCATTCTCTTTCTTCATTTTCTCCCCCATGTGACACTCCATTGCATAGTTTTGTTGACTGATGTTTTACTGCATTCTCTCCCCATTTGATAACAATGAAAAGAAGCATTCTAATCTTCTCTACCTTTCTGCAACTCTCCCTGTCAATAACTCTCCTCCCGAGGATTCAAAATTTTCTCTTGTGTATTTCAAGGGGCTTCTTCATAATTATTGATAGTAAAACTTTATACACAATCACTATTTGTAGCTACTTACCATTCATCTAGGCAGGCCCTTCTTATTCTTTTAATGTTGTTGATCCAAACATTCAAGGCATAACTAGATTTTTCCTATCTCCATGCAGACTCCCATTATCAAAGACATGTTTTTCTTTGTAGTTAGTGTATTGTGGGTGATGATTTTTTTTTTTTTTGGCAGGCTTCTGAATACACTCTGTTTGCATTAAATTTTCCTCTTGTTGTACTAACTTTCTCTAGGATAGTGTTTCTCAATATTGAGCATTAGATATTTCTATTTCTGCAACATGCAATCATATGCACTCTCCCCATGAGCTTTTGGTTCTACTAAGCTCCCAACATCTTTTGGTTGAACTCTTCACTGGGAATTAGGAATGACTCCCATATTTCTTAGGAGATACTCAAATGTATCTCTATGTAGGGGTTTGGTAAACATATATGCCATTTGTTCCTTAGTAGTAACATACTCCAACTTGACAGTATTAACATTCACCCGTTCCCTCAAAAAATGATATTTGATTGGGACATGTTTTGTCTTTGAGTACATCAATGGGTTCTTGGAAATACTTATGGAAATGGTGTTGCCACATAATATATAAATTGTCTACTTATATTCTACCTTAATGTCTTGCAGGGATTGCTTCATCCAAAGGATTTGTGTACAATAGGATGATGCGGCAATGTACTCTTCTTCTACTATGGATAAGGAAATTAAGGATTGTTCCTTGCTTAGCCAGGATACTAAACATATGCCCAAGAATAATGCTCCACCACTTGTGCTTTTCCCGTCATCAACACTGCCTGGACAATCTGTATCAGTGTATGATTTTAGAGTAAAATTCTCTCCTTTTGGATACCACAATCCAAAATCCATCATGCCCTTCAAGTATCTAAGAATTCTTTTGAATCACATCACATGTGATTCTTTTGGTGCAGATTGAAATCTTGCAACCAATCCAACAACTTTCATAACATTAGGCCTTGATGCAGTGACAAATAGAAGGCTACCAATCATCGATATATACATGGTGTGATATTCCTTTGGTGATTCATCATCCTTACTTAGTTTGCAGCTTGTTATCATGGGAGTAGTGAGAAGCTTGCAATATTCCATATTGAACTTATTTAACATATCCTTAATGTATTTTATGTGAGAAATGAATATGACTTTATTTGAATGAGAGATTTACAGACCTAGAAAGAAGGATAACTCACTCAACATAGTCATATCAAATTATTTTTTCATGTTATTTGAGAACCTTTGACTCAAATCATCAGAGTATTTTCCAAAGATGATATCATCTACATATACCACATTGATAATCATATTTCCATTTTCTTCTTTGATGTAAATATTTCTTTCTATAGTTCTATTAGTGTCATAAGTCACCCCTGGATTGCATTAGGAGCAGAGCCCGATGCCCATCAGTTTATGTTACGATTTGCTTATAAAAAGGGGTGATCGAATGGAAGTTAACTCAAAACAATGCTGTTCTAATTCCGAAACTAGGCCAGGCATGCATAGGTAAGTGAGGTCTTAGATAAACAACAGACAATGAGTCATAGTAAGGGTGAGTAGGGGGGAGACTTGTGTAAGAGAACTGCAAGGGTCTGCCGTAAACATTTGATTTTTAACAGACTGTAGGAGAAAGGAATCTAAACGCAAGATCTTCTTACATTCAAACGCGAAATACCGGAGAATACAACAATGCAACAATAAATCCTTTATCATAACATGATTGCAATAATTCGCACAAATTAGTCGTTCATGAACTCTCTCAGCATGAGATGAAAATTAGATGGAGTAAGAAAGACTGTATGTCATAGAACAAGAAATCTCACATACAGATGCATAACCAGAAAGCTAGAATGTCTATTAAAACTTTACAGTCGGGAGCTTCGCTCTACCATAGATAGATTACAAAATACAAATACTGAGTCTATATACTCAGAAAAATCACCTAACAGAGGCGTCCTCAGTCATCCAAGGATTGGTGTCCCTTCAGCCAAATTCGGATGGGTATTCTTTGTCAGATGCCACCTTAACTGTGCATGGCTCCTGCAGGGAGAGTAGCTGAACCAGTAAATGTCGAGTTAGCGTGTGTAGACCTCCTCTAGCTGGTCAAGGACTCGGCATGGCTCTTTTGGAAAAATGGGTATACAGGACCCTCTCGAGCAGACCGCCTACCAGACCCGCCATACCTTACACTTAATGCATGAGGAGAGGTTTCAACCACCCCTTCTCGCCTTCATTTACTCCAAGCGAAGACCAGGATCGAGGTCAGGTCTGATGACAACTGGAGGTCGTGACGAGCCTCTCTGTGACTGAAACCCAATGCCTTTGGCCCCTTTTGCGCAACTCTTTTCTTTCCCTAGTGACCACGGGCTGTGACCCTGTGTTTACTCTCAAAGGCGCTTTCGGCGTTCGTGAATAAGAAGGGGTTGATCCCTGTTTCTTGAAATTGCAATGAGAAAAACGCTGAGACAACTTAATCTGGCACCACGCATCCCTCTAGATATGATGGTTCTGAAATCTCCCGATGATGCTATGGGCCCGAGTCCTAGACACTCCCGGCACCTCACGCATCGGGACTACAACGATGCTGCACCTTGCGCCTCGAAATCGCAATGGGAGAAATGACGAGGATCCTTATCGCGCGCCAGGTGTCTCCTGTGGATGGACGGCTGAGATTTCTCCATAATACTGCGGGCTCGAATTTGGGCACCTCCGACACTTTCGAGGTTCGGGGTTTCGAGATATAGGACAACACGAAACCTTCACCCTTCGAACTCCCGAATGCCGAAATGCCAATGCGACTAGATCTCATGCCACGCGTCCTCTGGATGGAGGACTGCTATCCTTCCCTACACACAATATGGGTTCTATCCATTGCACTAACTCCAGCGCAGCTCCGCTAGCCATGATTTTCCGCCAACAGCTGATCTACTCCTATGGATGGATCTTGATCGTTGAAAATATGATGTTTGCCTGCTTACCTGCTTGGAAGCCAAAAAACGAGATTTTTTCCGTGCTGCATTCAGGCACTTCTCGTGCCACTTGTAGACCTAAACGCTCTCGTGCCTCGGACAAGAAATGCTACTAACATTAGGCTCCATGGGGGATAGAGTCATCCCTGTGATGCTCTAAGGACTCATTTTGCAGTTTCAGTGCCTTGCTGTTGGGCTATGGAGTCACTTATTAAGCCGAAAAATAAAAATAAAAATAAACAAGGAATCAAAAGGACAATATTTACAAACAAAGGAGCCATTGAAGGCTCAAACAAAACATTTATTCAGAAAATGCCCATTTACTAGGCTGTTGAAAACTTCTTCACCCTCCAAATCCTGCAGTTGATATGTGTTATTTGAGAAAACCTCAAAGATTTTGAAGGGCCTGATCCACAGGGCTTCAAATTTGTTGTGCTTTCCCTTATCTTGTTTAGGAGCATCCCATTTCAGCACCAAGTCTCCTATATGGAACCCCTCCTTTTTGGCCTTCTTATCGAATACCTGCTTGGTCATATCTACTGATGGTCCTAAATTCTAATCATTACCTGCTCTCTATCCTATTGGAATTCTACCAGTTGATGAATCCTTCTGATCATGTCATTGGGCTCTTCTTGATAATCCTGGAATAATTTCGCTACGGGAATAGCCAACTGAGATGGGAGGACAACTTCTGCTCTGTAAACTAACTAGAAAGAGGATATGCCTATAGATCTCATTGTAGTCACCTGATCGGCCCATAGAGTGAATTTCAACTTCGAGTTCCAAGCCCTTTTGTTGTCCTCCAATAACCTTTTGATAATCCTTATCAGGATTTTGTTGGAGGATTCTTCTAAACCATTGCCCTGGGGATAGTATGGGGTGGAGTGAATCAGTTTGATCCTGAATTGTTCACAGAACTTGACTAATGGCTCAGCCTTGAAAGAGGCTGCGTTATCAGTAACAATTTTCCTTGGGCAGCCGAACCTTACGATGAGGTCTTCCAGGAACCTAATGATCACCTTGTGGGAAAAACTCCTAGTGGGGATAGCTTCAATCCACTTAGTAAAGAAATTTGTGGCAGTCAGGATCCATCTGTGCTTCCCGCTGGAAGCAGGGTGGATTTATCCAATAAAATCTAGGCCCCATTGATGGAAAGGTCCCAAAACAACTACAGGCTTTAAAGGCAGGGACTTGAGCTGTTGCTTTCCCGAAAATATTTGGCATGGGATACAGGCTCTAAACCCTCTATGGAAATCAACGAACAAGGTGGGCTAGTAGTACCCAGCTCTGAGAATTTTGTGGGCTGTGGTCTTGCAGGAATGGTGCCCTCCACATAGGCCATTGTGAAATTCGACCATGATCATGTCGGCCTCTTGTGGATCCATGCATTTTAAAAGCACTCCCAGGGGGTCTTTCCAGTATAAAATTTGATCGATAAGGCAGTACCTGACTACCTTGAGCTTCAGATCTCTTGCTTTGTTTCTTTGCAGGCCATCTGGGGGCCACAACTCCTATAGAAAATATATGACATCCTTATACCAAGGACATCGAGCCAACAAGGGTTCTGTTTGAGGGCCTACGTCGGACAACTAATTCTGCTGATTTTCTGATTGTTCATTGATGAAATCCACCCCCAAAGCTTTGCGATTATCTTCATCCAATAGCTTGGCTAAGCCTTGACCCTTGAGCAATCTGGTAGGCCTTATTTCCAAGTCAAATTCTAGGATCTTGGCTATCCATTTACTCCTCTTCCCATCAATGTCAGGTTGTATAAGGATGTCCTTCACAGAGGCTGAAGGAACGTATGTGGTCACTTTTGAGTGCAAGACATAGACTCTGAAAGCTTGAAGAGCTTTCACTAAGGCATAGGCCTATTTCTCCATGATTTCATACCTGGCCTCTGCATCTCTTAATGCCTTGCTGAAGAAGGCGATGGGTCGCTCTCTCCCTTCCTCATTTTTATACAACAAGACCGCTGCTACTGTATCAAAAGAAGAGAAAGAGAAAATTAAGAAATCTTTGGAATAGTCAGGACTGATCAGCACAGGTGCCTCAGTCAATGCTCTTTTTATCTGAATAAAAGATTCCCTGGGTTCAGCAGTCCATTTCACTTAATTTCCATTTTTTAGCATGGCTATGATGTGTTTCACCAGCTCAACAAAATTCGAGACGAATCTCCTCAGAAAAATAATCTTTCCCAGAAAGGCTTGAACTTCCTTCTTATATTTGGGAAGCGATAGGGTCTGAATTGCCTCCACTCTGCTAGGATCAATCCTTACTCCTTCTACTGATACTATATGGCCTAATAGCATCCCCTCCTCCATAGCAAACAAAGATTTCTTAGGGTTTAGAGAAATACCAAACCTTCAACACTTCAAGAAAACTTTCCTCAAGTGACAACAATGCTCTTTATCTGACTTCGATAAGACTGTGATGTCATCCAGATAGATCACCACAAAATGATCTTTCTCTCCGATAAAATCTATGTCCATGGCTCACTGAAATGTGGCTCCTGCATTCATCAACCCAAACGACATTTTGGCATACATGAACGTGCCCCAAGGAGTGGTAAAGGTCATTTTTTCTCTGTCCTCAGGCATGACCAATATCTGATTATAGCCAGAGAAACCATCGATCATGGAAATCCTAGATGCCCCAGTTACCCTCTGCAATATGTGTTCCATGTTGGGTAGGGGGTAATTGTCTTTCTTTGAGCTCCTGTTCAGGTTTCTGAAATCGACACAGAGCCTAATTTCTCCACTTTTCTTCCTAACCAGAACCAAATTGGCCACCCATTCGGAATATCTCAAGGGGACGATGATCTGGGCCTCTAACAACTTCTTCACTTCTTTCTCCATGACAGGTAACAACATGGGATTTATCTGTCTTATCTTCTACCTGAATGGCTTAGCCCCTTCCTTCAGTGGGATCTTGTGTTCAATGATGGATGTGTCATATGTCTTGAGGTCTTCATAGGTCCATGCAAACACATCAGCAAATTCTCTCAGCAACTCAATATATTCGGCCCTCTGTTCTGTGGTCAAACTCCTTGACATCTTGACAAACTTAGGCTCCTCTGGTGTGCCAATGTTGCAATAGATTGTGTTAGCATCTTCATTTGAAACCCTATCCTTTACTGGCACATCATTCCCATCGAACAATCTTTCTAAAGGAATTAGTCCCCTCAGAATGTGATTTCTAGGTAGCTGGATAATCTGGTGGTTAGCAATTTTATTTAAAAACACCTCAGGGTGAGGGTCACCTTCCGTGTCAGGATTCTAATCAATGTGCAATGTAGAAAATTCATCAACAGATTGGAGAAAATTTTCGATTTCCAGATCATCTTTGAATACCTTCCAATATTTGACATTGTCTGGTATAGAGGGCCTATATTTTATTTCAACATCAGACTTGACCATAGGCGGCAGAGGGACTTTGAGAAAACTAGCTGAGACAGCTAAAGAATCTGATGAAGCATTTTCCCCCCTTAGAATGAAAGAAATGTTAAAATCCAGGAAGAAACTATCGATTAGGTCCCATACCTCATTTCTATAATTTCTGAGCTGGAGATTATTAGCACGGTAGGCATTTCTGACTTGTTGGATGATCAATTCAGCATCTCCAAATATTGCTATCTCTTTAATTCCCATTTCTTTTGTAGCCCTCATACCCAGAACAAGAGATTCATACTCTGTCACATTGTTGGTGGTTTCAAATTCTAGCCTATATGACAGGGAAATGGTTTTTTAAGAAGGTGACACAAAAAACACCCCAGCACCAGCCCCTTCCCTGGAACAGGCTCCATCAAAAAGCATTTTCCAGACGGGGGTGATGGAGGGAGGGAAATCATGAGGAGTGGTGGGCTTATTTATGAGCTTAAGAGGAGGCTTGGGAGCATGAGTGAGTTGTAGTAAACTGGAACCTAAATCGGTGTCCAAGGAAAAAATGGGATGGTTGGTAGGATTGGCTTCATCACTGATTATATAGGCCAATTGGGCTTCTTTGTATAGCCTCCTATGTTCTCCCCCAAACACTGGGATAGTATCATATGTGAGGTCCATCTGCAAAGTTCCCCCCAGTCTTTTTATCCAAGATCTTGATAACAACATACCAAACTTGGGGGGGACATCAGCCACTACAATATCCATGACCACACTTTTCATGGGCAACTGAAACAAGTTCATGACCAAGTCTTTAATAACCCCGAGACATTGAACTTTCCTGGATTCAAAGGAATATAGGTCACAATAGGCTCAAGTGACTTCTAGACCTAACTCTTCCATGACAGTTTTGGGCATGAGGTTATGAGAAGTCCCTGAATCCATCAAGCAGTTGTGCAGTACCGTGTCATGTATGTTCAAGGAAGTGTAGAAGGGAGGGGATGAGTCATTCCTGTCTTCTACCATAGGACCTAGAATAACTGTAGGCTTTTGATCTTGCAAATTGATGGAGTCTGTGGGAAGGCTTGAGGTCTCAGAATGTAAAAGCTCATAGAAGTGTTTCTTGAACCCTTCATGTTTAATCAATTCGGTTAGGGGCACAGGGATTCTGATCTTTTGGATTTCATGCTCAAAATTAAAAGAAGATGTAAGCTTCGGGATTTCTCTTATTTCGGGAACATGACTCTGGACTATGGGAGAGAGGGGCCAGGGCTTCTTACCTCTGTGACTGTCTGCTACTTCATTAGCAGGTTTCTTTTTTCTAGTGGACTGCTAAGGAACGTTAGGCGCTACTGTCTTTTTCTTGGACCTCAGCTCATACCTGCCTTGGCTGCCACTAGTCTTGTCTCCCTTGCTTAATTCATTTAGCTGACTGTCCATGAAAGACTCCTTGTATGCTGATTGAGTGAGATGAGGAAAAGGAGGAGTGTCTCTGAAGCAATTGATCTCGGGATCAAGCTCATCTGTTCCCCCTTCTTCTCCTTCGGCCATATAATTGTTTTGGAAAGGGGCCTGAATTTTCTGGTCTTCTCTGTCTCTTCCCCTCTCTCTTTGCACAGTTGGGGACATAATATTGTTTGGCCTCCTAAAACCTCCTTTGTTTTCAGCATTCTGAGGGCCCTTGTATGCTTGCCTCCCTTCCACCTTTATCCTCTCCATCTCTGTAGACAGAGACTTCACCATCTTGGTCAGTTCATCCACTTGAGGGTGGGGCACCGATGGGCCAGAAGTTGAGGCTTCTGACCTTCCCTTTCTTCTATCTACATCGGCCTTGTTTCTCAGTCTATCAGCTGCTAATACATTGGATTCCACTTCTATGGCCACATCTTGCATTTGAGCTAAGGAGGTGGCTCTTCTTTCTCTCAATAAAAGATAGAAATCGGGGCCAAATGCACTAGCATAAGAAATCTTGGCTAAGGCTTCTGAGGGTTTTATTTCAGTAGGGATTTTGTTGTACATCTTATTGAATCTTTTGGAGAAATCAGAGACAGATTCTCCTTCCATATTCTTCAAAGACCCGAACTCTATCATGTAATACATGAAATCCTTCCTATCGCCCCACTACCTCAGGAAAGCACCATACAGAGCTTCGATCCTAGCAATAGATCTGGGGGCCAATCCTCTAAACCATTTCCTCACCTCGCCATCTAGGCTCTGGATGAAGACTCTCATCTAGACATCTTCATTTTCAATGTTCAGGTTGTCTGCATAACTGTAGAAAGCATCCAGGTTCTCCTCCGTGGTTACCTCCCCTTCCCCAGTGAACTTGAGCATGTACTTCAAGTAATCTCCAGCAGGGAGAGGATTCATAGGATGGGGTAGGATTAAGGGAGAATATCTGGCAGCAACTATGGAATCCATTCTATTTAGAGGGGGATTAGCACCAGCCATAGGAATATTATGTGGGGAAGAGCTCAGAGGAGAAGGAGTTCGCAAAGGGGCTACTGGGAAAGAGTCTCGAAGTGGAATGGGAAACAAAAGGGGATTTAAAGAGAAGGCTAACGGGTTCAAATCAGCAGATGCTCCTCTTTGTGTAGGAGTGGTAAAGATAGGAGTGGGGAAATCTTCTGTGGTCCTGGGTATATGCCAAGGTACAACTTCAGAGGAGAGGGGAGTGACAAGGATTTCTCCCTCCAATCCCAGACTAGGAGGGGAAAACTCAGCAGGAACACTCCTGAAATTCAGGAAATGGGAAACCTCTGAAGGAGGTCTATTAAGAAACTGAGGAGGAGAAAANNAAATGGGAAACCTCTGAAGGAGGTCTATTAAGAAACTGAGGAGGAGAAAATGGAATTCCTATAGAAGGAGATGGAAGATTACCTAGTTTGGTGGTAGAAGCTTCTTCTTCAGGGGCCTTTCCCTTTCTGAGAACCACCTCTGGATTAGTTTCAAGTGTAGCTAGAGGGCTCCTCAGCAGACCGG
>CBVK0100502393.1:0-10678 GCA_900067695.1 Picea abies | reverse complement strand
TATATATATATATATATATGATGATGATGATGATGATGATGATGATGATGATGATTAACGTTCACTAAGACCGAACTGGTTTATATATATTTTTGTTTTTTAAACATTTTTAAAGTTTTTTTCCCATAAATTTGTTTTTCTATTTTTTTTTTCTCATTTTTTCTTAATTTTTATATAAATTTTAATTTTTTTGGTTTTTTTTCCCTCTTTAGTTTTTTAAGTTTCTCTTTAATATTTTTTTCTATATAAATTTGCTTTTTAATTTTTAATTTACTTTTTTTATTTCAATTCTTTTCTTTTTCTTAGTTTTTTTTTAGTTTTTAATTTATTGAAAAAAAATAAATTATATTTTTTTGTTAAATATTGAAAAATAGTGTTATTTAACTACAATTATTTTTTGTGTATTGAAGTAAAGGTAAAAAAATGTGTTAAAAATAATATTTTCCTCTATATTTAAAAAGCATGGAACCATAAATTAATTAAAGAGAAACAATAATATGAAAATTCTTAATTTCAAAAAAGTAAATAGTAAAAAATATATTTAAGATTGAAAGAAACATGGAAAAATGAGTAAAAACATCGTTGAAGAAAAAAGAAATTAGAAAAAAATTGAAAATATATGAAAAATTAAGCATTTAAAAAAACATTGTGGAAACATTATGGATAAAAAAAATAAAAAAATAAACACCTAAAAAGGGAGGGGGGTGCTACTAGTAGCACCATTTTTAAAAACGGGGTAAAAAATGTGACCCCCCCAAAAATGAGAATTTTGTAGAGTTCTCGTTAAGTTGGTAATTATGTTAATTGTAGTATCATGGCAGAGAAAGAATAAAACTCTAATCTCTCTATCCATAGTAGGAGTCGAATATATTGCAACAACAACATGTTGCACACAAGTTCTTTGGATGAAGCAGACACTGAAGGATATCAAGGTAGAATATGATCAACCATTCTCAATCATCTATGACAACACAAGTGCAATAAACATTTCAAAGAATATTTTTATTCACTCAAAGATGAAGCATATTCCCATCAAGTACCACTTCCTAAGAGAACATGTAGTCGAGCAAAGTGTCAAGCTAGAATACATTATCACAAAAGAACAAGTTGAAGATATTTTTACCAAACCCCTTCTCATAGACACATTTGAATATCTCAGACAGAAGCTAGGAGTGATATCCCTCTCATATCCTCAATAAAGGGAAGCACAAGCTTAGGGGGAACATCCCTTTTTCCATTGATATCAAAGGGGGAGAAGTTGCAGACAGAGGAAGAATTGCATACACAAGGAGAGTTGAAAATAGGGGGAGTATTACATAATTGACTAAGGGTTTCCATCAATGAAAAAGGGGAATATTGTTGGAAATATTGTTGTCATTAATTTCAAAGGCAGGGAGAGACTACATATGTCTAAGACAAATATTGTGAGATGGAGATTGTTGGAAATATTGTTTTTTTTATGCTCAATTTGGATACCCTATATTTGAAGAAATTTTTACTATGAATACCTATCTCAAATGGGATAATAGGACATATTATTGAAAATATTATTTTGAGACCTTTCCAATGGTATATGGCACTCCCTCTAACTCCACAGGAATGAGGAGATATGAAATATTTTCCCAAGTCAATCTAGCTAAAAAGTATAGGTTGGCCCAGCCAAGTTTACAAGTCAGCCCCACAAGTGAATGTAGAAACACTATGAATATTGGATAGATGTGTGTATTTTAATAGAATCCAAGAAAAAAGAAAAAGTACAAGGGCACAAAAGAGATATGAGGTGTGCAAGAGGAGTTGAGGAGTATTTTTGGGGTCTAAAGGTGCATAAGAAGAGTTTTCTTGGAGTTTTAAGGGTACGCTATGAAGGACTAATGTCTATGATGCTGCAAAGTGTGTTGTTTTGAGGTTGTGATGCCAGATTCTAGAATTATATTCTAGGAATGATGCTATGAGGTTCACTAGGAAATGAAGGCTAAATCTGACTAAGGTTTGAAGCTATGTCCAAGGTATGAAGCAAGGAGAAGCATTGGAGCATGAAAGTTAAGGGTATGATGATGTTTTGAAATACATGAAGTATAAAGAATGCAGGTGAATTCATAATTATTCTATGTATGAAGATATTATATTTCTACCTATACAAGTTTTATTGAGTTGGTGCTTAGTTGAAGAGATTGGTGTCTCCAGTAGGTTGGTGCCTACACAATATCTTGATGAGTTGGTGCTCAACTGAAGAGATTGGTGTCTCTAGTAGGTTGGTTCCATACACAATATCTTGTTGAGTTGGCTCTCATCTGAAGATATTTGTGTCTCTAGTAGGTTGGTGCCTACAAGAATTTATAAAGATAAGTTTATGTGGTTTTCTCCCACAAGGGTTTCCAAATTAAACCCTATGTACTATGATTTGAGTTTACATGCACTTATTGTCTTGAAGTTAATGAATGATTGATGAATACTTATTTAAAGTAAAAAATATATTATATTGATTAACCCTCCCCTCTCAATAGAAGCATAAGTTCAACAAATGGATCTATGTTATGGTTGTCATATGAATCTAGAGCACATGGGATAGATCTTTGTTATGGTTGTTGTATAAGTCTAGAGTGCATGGCAAAGACCTCTATTATGACTTTTTGTATCTAGAATGAATGAATGAATGAAATATGAAGTCCTTTCTCTCTACATTCTTATGTGTGTTATGGTTTGAATGTATATTTGATTTAGTTTCTGGTGGATAGCTCTCTGTTACTCAGTTATGGATGAATGAATGGAGTTTTTCCTGAGAGGTTTTCATGTGTGCGTTATCCCTTCACATATTACATGAGACTAATGGTCTATGTGATTCTCATGGCATCTCAAGTGAGACCTTATTCAATCCTTGAATAGATTTTTAACATTCCAGTACCTTGGGATTTTTTTGGTCAAGCTTGATGAACCTTGGGTCTTTAACCCCCCAATGAGAAGAGTGTAAATCTAACAAATGGTTCCATCGTTGAGACCTAAATGTTTTGTATTCCATGATGAAGGGAAAGAGTGAGGTGGAAACATTCTCAAGAGGAAATACAAGACTGGATATCTGAGAAGGAATATGAGTTCACACAATGAGAAACCTAGAACTTGATAACCAATGTTGAAAGCTATAAATAAAAGTATATCTACACAAATTTGCATGATTTTTTTTTTGTTGAGTTTCATTTTTTGTTCTATGAATGGTTAAAGAGGAAGATAGTAATTAACATTGCACTAGGATCCCAAGAACCACTGGTATGGGACCAGACGATGGTCAACACGCTGGAACCAGTGGACAATAAGTGGGCTTGAGCATTTGACTTCTAGTTCGACCAGGATAAGGAAGGATACATCGTTGAGTTCACCATCGAATACAATAATTATTTTAGCAAGGCTAAAAGAAAATTTGTAGTCGGCCCTAGAACTACACTGTTGAAAGAGATTCCCCATGGATCAAGATGTTGTTTGTGGAGAAGGGGTTGATTTGCATGGAGCATGATAACATGGTCGAGTAGACCCCCTCGCATAGAGGGGGGGATGGAAATAAGTGTTAATGTTTAAGCCATTATTATAGTTCTTTTCATTTCATTAGATAACAATAGCATAATACAAGATCACTGAGAAATACACAATCACAAGNNAACCCAACAAAACTTCCTTATTATAGATAGCCAATACAATGCCAAGAGATCTCTTAAACTAATGTAGAACATCCTCTCCCAGATATGCGCCACTCTCTCTCCTTCTTCTATTAACTACAATTCTGAAACTTGTCTCACAAATGAGCAAGTGAGTTTTGTGTCTAAGTGAGGCAATAGCCTCCTTATTTATACAAGACTGGCACATGTGAAGTGTCTCTTCACTGGCAGGGCCAACTTCTCCAACTGGGTGGTTATAACCACATTTATTATGTTTTGGGGCCTCTTTGATATATTCTAGGGATGACTTCTTCTTTTGCCTTTTACAATTACAATATGACCAATCCGCAAAAGGGGATTTGGTCCTTTTAAAGTAGCCGGCATGATCAATCCACAATGGGGATTGATCCAATGAATAATATATCAAATAATAATAATAATACACTTTGTAGTTACATTATTTCAACACCCCCCCTTAACAAGAAGGGTATTCTTCAACAGCATCATGCGAGAGAGAAAGGACAACATAATCAACAACATCAAGTGGGTGAGAGGACAACATCATCAATATCCTCTTGGAACACTGACTGGCATATCTATAAATCATCAGAAGTTTTCTTCATCGACAACATCGTCATTTTCAAAGGAATTCCATCATCATCTGCATCAATATGTATTAGTATAAAAACTGATACATCATCATCATCACAACACAAGGATGGCTCATCATAATACAAGACTGGCTTTACGTCATAGCTTTCAAGCTGGAAGCTCAGTACTCATCTCATCTCAATGTCTTTATTTACGTCGCAACACTCAGGATGGAAGCAAGATACTAGACTGGCTTTACATCACATCTGTCAAGCTAGAAGCACAGTACTAGTCTCATCTCATCGTCTTGCTTTACGTCACAACACTCAAGATGGAAGCAAGATACTCGTCCTGCTTTACATCACAACCATCAGGTCGGAAGCAGGATACTAGACTGGCTTTATGTCATAACTATCCAGCTAGAAGCTCAGTGCTAGTCTCATCATATCATCTTGATTTACGTCACAGCCATCAGGTCAGAAGCAAGGTACACATCATTCTTTACATCACAACCATCAGGTCAGAAGCAGGGAACTAGACTTGCTTTATGTCACAATTATACAGTCAGAAGCATAGTACTAGTCACATATCATCTTGCTTTACGTCACAACCATCAAGTCGGAAGCAAGGTACTCATCCTTCTTTACTTCACAACCATCAGGTCAGAAGCAAGATACTAGACTGACTTTACATCACATCTATCCAGCTGAAAGCACAGTACTAGTCATATCACATCATCTTGCTTTACGTCACAACCATCAGGTAGGAAGCAAGAGATGTCTCATCACAGCATCTACTCCCCCTTTTGAGGAGGGTCCTTTCCGACTATACCAAGATTATCTCGAAAGTACTAAAAATTTATACGAGATAGTGGCTTGGTAAACACGTCAACAACCTGTTCATCCGTGCTGATGTACTAGAGATTTAAGGCTCCTCTCTGCACCATGTCACAGATGTAATGATAATGAAACTCTATGTGCTTTGACCTGTCATGGAATACAGGATTCTCTGTCATCTTTATGTAGCTCTGGTTGTCACATAGAATCAAGGTTTCTCTTATCTCTAAGTCAAATAGGCCAGTCAACAACTTTCAAATCCATATAGCTTCGCAGCTGGCAGAACATGCAACAATGTAATCTGCTTCCACTGTGCTGAGAGAAATACTAGATTGCTTCCTACTCTACCACGAGATCATAGTTGATCCCAAACTGAAACAACATCCTGAAGTGATTTTCCTATCAGAAACACTTCCTACCCAATCTGCATCAGTATATCCACTCAATGTGAAATCATGATCTCCATCATAGCTGAGACCACAATCTATTATACCTTTAGGGTACCTCATCACATGTTTTGTAGCCACTAGGTGAACACGTCTGGGTTCTACCAGAAACTGACTCAAGGTGTTCACAACAAAACAAATGTCTAGTCTGGTGTTCGTCAAGTACATCAGCGGTCCAATAATCTGTCTGTACAGTGTGGCATCAATCAACTCTGATGAATTATCGACCAACAACTTCAACTTCGCTTCCATGGGTGTATTCATGGGCTTACATTCCAACATGTTGAATCTCTTCAAGATTTCGACCATGTACTTCCCTTGGTTAAGGAAGATCCTCTCGGGACTCTACCATACCTCAAGACCTAAGAAACAATGCATTAGGCCAAGGTCTTTCATTTCAAATTCTGAGGCAAGTCTCTTTTTACATTTAGTGATGAGCTTTTCTTCTCCAGTTAAGAATAAGTCATCCACATATAGCAGTAAGATTACTGGCTCATTGTTCATGATCTTGAAGTAGAGTTTAGAGTATTCTTTACTCTTGGTAAAGCCTAATCTTGTCAAGAAACTATTTATATGGCCATACCAAGCTCTAGGAGCTTGCTTCAATCCGTATAAGGCTTTCTTCAATCTGTAGACATGAGACTTACTGTCTTCAACCTCAAATCCTTGAGGTTTCTCTATATACACTTCCTCTTCAATGACACTGTTTAGGAAAGTTGTCTTTACGTCCATTTGGTGCAGCTTCCACTTCATCTTAGCTGCAAGAGCTATGATGGTTCTAATCGAAGTGTATCTGGCCATAGGAGAAAATGTCTTTTCATAGTCAATGCCTTCCTTCTAGGAAAATCCACGAGCGACAAATCTTACTTTATACTTCGTAATACTTCCATCAGTAGCATGTTTTATTTTGAAGAGCCATCTGGAGGACACCACATCTTTATTCTTCGGTCTAGGAACTATTTCCCATACTTCGTTCTTCATTATGGATTGGTATTCCTCTGTCATGGCATATGCCCTTTCTTTCCTTTGAATGGATTCTTCAAAGAAGGTAGGCTCCTCTTCTAGGATATCACACATCAAAGCTGTATATCTGGAGAATGGCTTTGGTCTTTTCACCTGTCTCGTAGTTCCTTGGGGAACATCGTACTTCTCTCCATCTTGAATAAGCTCTCTAGCCCACGCTGGATTTCTTTTATGGAGGGTCTTCATTTGAGGAGGTTCTTGCACTTCTACTATATCATGGTCTTCTAGAAGTTCCTCATCAAGGGATGTTACGACTTCCCTAACTGGTTCTACTGCTCTGGGAACCTCCCTCATTACAATACTAGGGATTATGGGTTCCTCTTCATATACTTCTTCAAGCTGACATTGTTTAGACTTATTGAGCGTTGAATCTTCATCAAAGGTCACATCCCTACTTATTTCAATGTGATGGTGACCTAGTATATAAATTTTGAAGGCCTTGGAGACCTCACAATATCCCACAAATATTCCCTTCTTTCCTGAAGGGTCCATCTTGTTTCTCTTTTCTTTAGGTATATGTATAAACACTGGACAACCAAATATTTTGAGATGGCTTACCTCTAGCTTATTTCTGGTGAACATCTCTTCCGGTGTCTTGAGCCCAAGTGCACTATGGGACAATCGGTTCTGCACATATACAAATGCCATTATTGCTTCTGCTCATAAGCACATAGGAAGATCTTGATCATGGATCATAGTCTTCATAACTTCCAGTATGGTTCTATTCTTTCATTCAGCTACACCATTTTGTTGGGGATTATAGGGAGTAGTGAGTTCCCTCTTGATCCCAACATCTTTGCAAAAGTTCAAAAACTCTTTTGAGGTATATTCTCCTCCATTATATGACCTGAGTATCTTAATCTTCCTTTCAGAAAGGTTCTCTATCAAGGCTTTGAATTCCTTGAACTTGCTGAACACTTCATATTTAGATTTCAAGAAATATATCCAAGTTTTACGAGAGTAATCATCAATGAATGATACATAATATACATACCCACTAATGGAGGATGATGGCGTTGGACCACATACATCTGAATGGATGAGTTCTAGGACTCCTTCTACCTTGTTGTCCCTCTTCGGAAACAGGTTCTTGATGTTCTTCCCTTGTGCACATCCATTGCATATGCCTTTATGGTCACCTTTGAGTTCTAGTAAACCTGTGACTACTTTGCATATGTATGGTATTGCCTTGTAGTTGATGTGGGCTAACCTTCTATGCCAACGTTCACATGGATTCTCAATGGCGTGGGTCATGGAAGCTTCTGAGTGACCCTTTAGTTTATACAATCCATTTTCTTCACTTCCAATGATGATTGCTTCATTTAAGGTTTCTCCTTTAGCCCACATAAGAAATTCTCCATCTATAAAGGAAACTTTGAAACCTTTCTTTTCTAAAGATGAAATGGAGAGTAGGTTCCTCTTCAATCCTGGTATATATAGTGCATCCTTCATTTTTAGTGAATTCCCTGAATTCAGTTTCTGGTTTGATTCTCCCACTCCCTTGATATTGGTAATAATCTCCAAGTGTCATTTTCTAAGAAAACTTCTTTTATGAGATACAAGAGAGAATGTTTCTTTGTCCCGTCATGTGATTGGATGCACCACTATCAATGAGCCAAGTGTCCTCTCCAGGTGTTACAGATCCTGAGAGGGCCGAGATCAAGAAATGGTCTTTGATCTGCTCTCTTATCATCTTTGCAAGTGGCTCTTCATCTTCAACTACATGGGCATGGAGCCTCTTATGTTTTCTCTTGTATTCTTCTCATTTGGATGGACAAAAATTCGTAATGTGTCACATATTGTCACAATGATAGCATTGTACAGATGAGTAGTCTCTTTCCTTTCATTGTCCTTTCTTCTGAAATATCCTTGGATGAGATTCTTTATGATTGAATTTGTTTGACTATTGAGGCTCTTTATGAGTCTCCTTTTGGAAGTAGGGTTTCTTCCTTCACTGGGTTTTTTAATATAAATTTGTTTTTAAAATGTTTTTTTTTAATTTTAATTTTTTTTTGTTTTCTTTATTTTTTAATTTTTAATTGATAAAAAAAAAATTAATTATATTTTTTTCTAAATATTTTAAAATAATGTTATTTAACTACAATTATTTTCTATGTATTGAAGTAAAGGTAAACAAATGTGTTAAAAATGATATTTTTCACTATATTTAAAAAGTATGGAAACATAACTTAATTAGGGACACATAATTATATGAAAAATCTTAATTAAAAAAAATGGTGTACAACATTTTTAACATTGGATGAAGCATGGAATATATGATTAAAAACACCATTCAGTAAAAAATAGAAAAAATAGAAAAGTTTGAAAATAGATGAAAAACACCATTGAAAAAAAAATTGAACAATTTGAAAATAAATGAAAAAAACAAGCATTTAAAAAAAAAAAAAAGTGGAAACCTTATGCACCAGAAAAATTAAAATATCAAAAAATCACCTAAAAAGGGAGTGGGGTGCTACCGGTAGCACCATTTTTTAAAATGGGATAAAAAACTTGACCCCCGAAAAATCGAGAACTTTGTAGAGTTCTAATTAAATTGGTAACTATGTTCAGATTGAGTGTCTTTTTAAAAGTGGACTGTGTTTGGATTTTATGGGAAAGATATTTAACTTTTCTGACATGGGAACCATTTTAGATGTAATATTCATCATCTCATCTTTGCAATGAGTCTTTCTGAGTACAATTTGGAGTTCTTGATCTAAAGATATAAGCTCAGGAAGTTAGGTACCAAGCAGATTTATCAGCAAACAATGAAAATATAGTTGACTATTATTTTAATTTCTAGGAGATTTATGGCCAATTTCACCTTTTGAAATATGTTCCATCATCTTCCTCGTCAAATTACCTTGCCAACGAAGTATAGTTTTCTGCAAACGGAGGTCAGGAGCTCGAGATATCAACTCGAGAAGTCGAAGACTCAGCCACCGTTGATCAATTTCATGGGTCAATCATAGTCGTCCATTTAAATTCACCTCCTCCATTTAAAATTCATATTTTAATACAGCCTCAGTGAGCCTAATGGTTAATAACATGTGTTTTCTCATAAGAGGTCACATGTTCAAATCCAGAGGGGGGTAGGGTAGGTATACCTCTGTAAAATTCACCAGTAAAATCGTTGGGCGGAGGGGACCTCTCATACACCAATTTAGTGTATAGCTTGGTCGTGACCTTAAAAATAAATTATTATTATTATTATAACTTATAATACATATCCCATATGCATTTTTGGTGTTGAGATTTTAGTGTATATATTGAAAATTGTACCATACACTTGATGTCAAGCATATAGAAACTATGGAGATTAGAACTTAGGAAATTTCAAAAATTAATTAAAATTTTGATTGTCCAGACAGCATTCATCAAGCACTTGGTCAACACTCAGTTAGTAGTGAGTCAATGTCCATGTCATTGGTGATTCAACGTCCACATCGTTGCCATGAGTCATAATGAGATAGGTTGTCTTGGGATGCCACATGTCATAAGATGATTGGTCTCCATGTGTCCTTGTGTGATTGGATGTCATGTCTTCCACATGTCATAGTGCCATAAGATACCATAGGTCACCACATGTCATGATTTCAATGGCCGCCATATGTCATATGATAAGATGTCACCATATGTCGCAAGATGATTGGTTTGGATAAATCTTAAGAAAATTGTAAGTATGGAATGGGAGATGTGTTGGCATCCAATTCAATTTTTTCAATTGCCCTAAAAGCTGCCTACACCTATGTCTCTCGAACTTCAAATTTCTGTCGCATTTTGCAAACATAAGACATTTTTATTTCATGCGACATTTGCAAATTGGTTTCGATTTATTTTTCACGACTGAAAGCGTGAAAACTCCTCCATCGTTATTTGGACTGTCATAGTCTTTTATTGATATCATGAAAGGCACTTTACCATTGGTTTATCATGTGACTGAAAAGATTCTTTCAAACTATGTCCATTTGCCTACTCTTACTTTGATTGCACAACTTGACTTTTGTTTAATTGATAAGGCATTGAGCATGTTAATTTATGAATTATACTTGGTTATATAAGGGTCATGATAAATCTTGTTTTATATGATGTGATCCTTACTATTATAAGCTCTTGGATTATGTGAGATCGGAAGAGC
>CBVK0100502392.1:0-10679 GCA_900067695.1 Picea abies | reverse complement strand
TACGAGATCGGTCNCGGCATTCCTGCTGAACCGCTCTTCCGATCTCACATGAAGTTGTTACAGGAGAAAGAAGCGGAAACGAACACCGGTTGGAGAAGAGAGGATGAACTCATCAACGTACAACAGACCAGAGAAAAGGCCTTCAATAATGCCCAATTACATCAAGACAAGATCAAGGAAGCTTTCGACAAACGCACCAAGGCGGATGACTTCGAACCTGAGGAATGGGTACTAAGATGGGATGCCAAGAATGAGGATAAAGGTAAACATGGGAAATTTGATCACCTGTGGCTGGGCCTGTTCAAAATTACAGCCTACCGTGGGAACAATGCTTATTTGTTGGAAGAGAGTAATGGAAAACTCGTCGGAGGAGGGCCTGCCCTCAAGCATTATGTTGTTTGAAAAAAAATCACCCCGCCATTCATTGTACATAGCCGCTTTGCATTTTTTCTTTACGTATGAAAGACGAAATAAAAACAACATGGTTGAAGCCCGAGGTGAAGGCCCTGAGCTGTGCTGAGTAGGTTTGGAGTTTGTGAATAAAGGTAAGAAGATTCAGATCACACACATAAGATTACAGCCCAATAGGTAGGCACTTAGTCTACGGTTCTTTGCTACCTCGAAGGGATGATAACACCCCCAGTTGGAGCCAATGTTATCAGCGTAATAATTTCCAGATGGTGTCTGAGCTTCAAAATTTTAGTGAAGGGTTATATCGCCACGGAGATACGATAAATCAGAGAAACTGGCTATATCTGGCGACGTATGGACAAAATAGAGGAAATGTAAAGAGCAAGACTCGACGGACCGTCGAATCAACGGCTGAGGCGCATATCGAAGATTTAACTAATGTGAAGATTAAGCAATTGAGGGCGGGCCGGGGAAAACCGTCGCGGTTTCATTGCGGGATGCGTGGCTCCCATAGAGGTACATCGGGGGAAAAAGCAGTCTGATTAAATCCACTTCCTCAAACCCCCGATGCCAAAAACGTTAGGCAAACGTGGATCGTATATCCTGAAGCAGCCCGGATCAATGGCTGAGGTGCATATCGGTGATTGAAACAACACGAGGATTAATCGACAGAGGGCAAGCTGGGAAAAACTACCATGGTTTAAATCAAGGACGCGTGGTGCCCTCAGAGGCACATCGGGGTGAAAAGCGGTCCACATGAAACCGTTTTCTCCAACCCCCGATGTCAATAGATACCTATAAAAGGAGGAACCCCCAACATTATTCTATGATAATTTGAAGCATACAAACGTTCGGAAATTTGGTGCAAAGCTTCCAGTCGAATTTCAAAGCTCAGAACTGAACCAGACTTGTGTTTTTCGCCACTTGACAGGTATTCTTCACCATGGCTACCAATCCTGTTGTTTTATCCATGAATGAACACGAGATCTCCTCCAGGGAGGAAGCCCTAATTGACAGAGATTTCGACGTCTTCAACATAGAGATAATGGTCTCACCTATTTCCGTGTCTAGATCGAATTTGTTGGACACTATTGGAACACACATACCCTTCCTTGAAGCGGTTCTAGCCTCCATCATCCCTTACGTCATAGAAACGGTCTTTCCATTCCTCGAATTTGTAAGCTGGTGTGTAGAGCGTTATTCTCAGGGGGAAAGAGTCATTTTAAACAAACTAGGGTCAGAAGTTCTATGTAAAGTAGATAGTCCATCACTCTGGCATGCTCTAAATATACCAGATGCCTCCCCCACAGTGTCAAAGCCCCTCGAGGAAAAGAGAATGATCACAATTTATAGAGAATGCCCGCCTGAAGTTAAAACCTTATTTTTGCAGACCATAGTCAAACTTGAACATCAATCAGAGAGTTTGTCGTTACTTGCCAGTGTAAGCGTCATGGTTATCGAAGTCTAGTGGGTTTGTTCTCTGCTAAGTTGAATTTTAGGGTTAGATAATGACAAGTTTGTGGTAGAGGTCATGTTAGGTTTCTTGTTGATTTTCTTTTTGTCTAGTCATTCAGTCTATGTCAGTTTTGACAAATTTATTGCAGAGAATATACATCAACAGCTGGTCAACTTCAGCTCGTTGAGACACTTTAGATACTACACTCACTTGCTGAGGATGTTTATGGAATCCAACAACACCGAATTTCCTGAGACTTCTTTTATTTCGACCGAGTGTAAAAGGATCACCATGCTCATCTTCATCAACAATATTATGTCCAAGGTATACAATCTCATTTTTGGTTCAGATCTACCAAGAGTTTTAGAAGAAATGAAAAACTCTTTACAGCCAAATCCAAAGAGAATGGTAGGAGATTGGGTGTTGTTCACACAATCTACTGTGATTTGGGTATATGGATACCAAGAAGGACCTCATCTTTTACCAGTTTTTCTGATGCCTAGGATCTTTGCTTTGGAGTTCATAAGATAAAGGATCATCTCAGAGACTGAGCATTTTCTGAAAGCACACAAGGGTTCTAATCTAAAATTTACTTTCGTGGTAGGTCCCTTTGTGGTGAAGAATATGTCCTGTTTGCCCCAGATTCAATCCAAGCTCAGTGAATTTGGTTTCACACAGTTGCAATGGAGAAGATATGACCTGCATCAGATCATATCAAAGAGAAGATTGGCTAGTAGACAAGGTCCCTATGAACACGAACATGTCGAAGGATTCGACAAGTTGGCCAATCTAGAGACTTGTGAAGAGATGAAGGTCACCATGCAGCAAGATCGAACAAAACAAATAGAACTAGCCTCTCAGCAAAGCCCAACACAGAAACCTTCCCCTAGGTTGGTTATCAAAACTCCTAAAAAGAGCGTCTACAATAAGAGGAACAATTAAGAAGTGCTAGGTGCCAGTAGCCAGCAAGACAATCTCAAGAGAATGAAAATCACATCATCATCCCAAGTAGTTGACCTGGAAGAAGAAGAACCCAAAGGAAAAACATGCATGGAGATGGTAGAGGCTACAACCAAGAACGATGAAACCAGTACAGAAAGCAGGCCACAAAACAAAAGCAACACAAATGTTTTCAGCAGCAAGAAATACATATCTGGCCAGACACTTGGGGCAATGTACCAGTCCAAGGAAGATTTAATGAATCAGTATGATGTGAAGGGAAGTATGGAAAATAGTGAAATTAGAGACCTTTTACCTGAAGTAGAAAGGACTTCTCAGCATAAGGTTTCCTTACCCTCAGTCAGAGATGTGGAGAAAAAGACATTTAACATTGCAGTGGCTGATGATGACAAGGTATCCGAGATCAAAATGCACTATGAAAACATTGTTGCCCCTGACAAAGTAAAATTTCATAGGAATATCAGTGACATGTTATATTCTGATTATTTGAGCTTGGCTCTAAAAGTTGCAAGATTAACAACATATGCATCAAAACTAGATGGACAACTGAAACAAGAAAAAGTGTCCAGCAAAGCCTAGATGACACAGGTTAAAAGGCTAGAGTCTGAAGGTCCCTAGGGGTTCAAAGCTTCTTTGGATGAAAAGGACAAGATGATCCAAAGTCTAAAGAAAAGGTTGAAGATGTCACCTACAGATCATCCACAAACAATAGAATTGACTACATTGGAACGGGAGAAAGAAATATTCATACAAGAGGCACTCGATTACAAGGCTAAACTGCTGCAATTGGAGAAAGAGAAGGAGCATTGGTCACTAGCGCAGGTAATGACATCAGACATGGCAGTCTTTATACCTGCTAATACAGAGGCTGGATCAAGCACTGAGGGGTTAGTCCAAGCTATGTTCCAGGTGAGCTTAAAAAATGGTGAGATCAAGAGTCTCAAAGAGAACAAGGAAAATCTTAAGCAAGAGATGAAAGTGAAGGATGAAAAGATGGCTCAACTCCATGGAGAAAATCAAGATTTGCAGGAGAGAGTGAGCAAGCTAAAAACCAGGTTAAAGGGTAAGACGTTATTGCAGGGAGACAAACATGTAATATGGGACACTATCGCTGCAGAGATTGCAAAATTCAGGGTTTATCTGAATTTTATCAACGAGAAAGATAATACGATTGCTATAGCTCGGAACAAATGCATTGTTGTAAATGAAATATTAGCAAAGAATCCCTTGGAGTGGGCCCAAAATGCTATTGATTTACTGAATGTTGTACCAACTGTTGAACTTCAAACCATTGGTGTGAAAGATAGGACCGCGTTGATCATTTCAGCAAGAAGGATGATTGCTAAGCAAAACTTACTCAGATCGGTCTGGAACAAAGCTATGCAAATGGAATACAACATACATGAGTTTAAAGACGCTTTTGAAAAATTGTTTGCCAAAGGTCTTTCGTCATTCTAAGATGGTAAAGGCTCATTATACAATCAAGAAGACTATCACTCTCTCCTCATGCAATGCAAAATGGATCATTCTAAGTTAGAGGATATGGAAGAAAATCTGAAAGGCCCGAGTCTGGTAGAGTATTTGGCTACAGATTTCAAAATTTTAAACAAGTTTAAAATAGTGAAGGTCAGCATGCCAACCATGTCCTATGCTACATGCATTGACTTGGAAATTTTGATTAAAGAGATGATGGATTAAAAAATCCCCTCTGATCCACAATGGAAATAAATCGTGCGGTTGGGTAAGACAAAGTGCAACGTCGCCAGAACCAACAAGTGATCTTCAGGTGTCACCAGTTTTGCAGATCCGACAGAAGCTCAGAGTGAGGCAGATGGTGCAGATGAAGTCGGACAGTCAGAGAAATTGTTCATGATTTTGAAACGTTTTCTTTTTGCTAATTATTGTAAATCATTTCGTATACCAAAATCGTTAGTCGAAACTGTTACAGAAACTGAAACGTTTCAGTTTCAGTTGTTTTGATCAAATTGTATAAGTACTGAGAGTCTTGAATTGATTATTGTTGGCAGAAGTGCAAGAGCACCTTTTCGTTGTATCAGACTCTATTTTGTAAATTTTTTGAATCTGAATTGAATATAAATGTAGAAGATTTTAAAGTCTCTATGAAAAGATTCTAACGGGTGATGATATGAGCCTTGTTTCCCTTCTTCGTATGTATTTCATGTAACCTATCATTTCATTTACATTTTCTTCTGTTTAAATTGGAGAGTTTAAAGGCCCAAAATTCGTCTTTTGATGCTCTTGGCTTAAGCAATTTAAACTGTGTGATTGTCTTCTTAACTTAGTCAGAATTCATTTCAGTAATGCTCTTATGCAATTATTTTTTCTCTTTATCTTTCTACACTCTTTTTAAATTTAAGAATAACTCAGATTCATCACCTCATTTATCCTTTGTCCTCTAGAGAATTCTATCAGTCGATGCATTGTTTTCGTTCACTTTCAGAATTTTGACTCCATAGCCCATAGTTTTCCTCCCCTTCTTTGCCAACAACTTTATTAAAACCCCCAAAACAAATCGAATCTAGCCATTGATTCCCATAGATATATCAAGTGACACGAGAGAGCCCTCTATGAGTTGAGCAGGCTAGTGCCTTAGTTCTAAAGATGGTTGAAACAGTTACCTCAGTCATTTGTCTATTTAGCTGGACAAAATTTATAGAGTGCTAACATTCCGGCGTCATTGTCAGGGATTGTTACCCATGATTTTGGTCGTCATGATGATGTATTGATGATGGCGTACTCAAGCTCTTCATTGGAACTTTCTCCTGAGAAAAGTTACCTTCATCTCTTTCCAGAAATCACATTTTTGAGGAATGTTCACAGGCTACTAGTATATTTGCCTGCGAGAATGCATGATTCTCGCAGGCTGCCTTAAGCCAGGGTGTGAGAAGTTCGCATTGTGTTAAACTGCTAGGGTGCGAACTCTTTTTAAAGAAGGGAAAAATATGAGTTCTCGATGCTTCTAGAAGGGAATCTTCTAGAAGGATGAAATGACATTCGAATGGTTATCCTAGTACTGGATTCCCTGATATTTTGGGATCGTTCTTATCCAAGTAACTAATTCATTCTCTCCTATGTATTGAGGGAATTCTCATGGAAAAGGTTAAGCAAAGAAGCAAGCAAGGTTAAGAAAGACTTATTGGAGAATTAGTAAGAAGAATTGTGTGAAGGACTGATGCTACAACAACTAGGAAACTCCAGCAAGTTTATTAAAAGTGGTTGATCTTCTTCATGCAAGTGAGAAAGTGTGTGTGTCGGAGCCAAGGGCCATCAAAAGGAAGTTTGCGACATCAAGACTCAGGTTGTAATATTTACTTTCCATCAATATGATACAGTAATATGTCCCTTTCCCATAAAGCTAATTCCACTTTATTGTATAACTCCTTGATCATATACATAGATTGGTTGTTGAATAGATTGTGCTTTCTTCACTTCGGTTGGTTTGTATTGTTTTGGTATTGACTATACGAGAGCACTGGAGTGAAGCGGGAGAAACAAAGACCAAAGGAAGCAATCATAAGGTATGTTCTTTGTTCTTGCTTCCTATTTAATTCAATGGTTAGAATCTAGGAAAAGAGTCATATTCTGTCTTGCTTTGTTCTAGATCTAGGTGGATCTAGGGAGATCGGTTTGTGTCCGCACTTACGGATTTATCCAATAACAAAATTGACGACTCCACTGGGGATACATCCCATTTTATTGGTGGCTTTTGGTATTTTTCTGTGGCCATTTGCTCTGGTTTCACTTTTCTCCTGTCCTATCAGTCTCTGAGTCTTCAGGATATCCTGATAGACCTTCTGGGTCTAGAAGCCTTTTTGAATTGTGTTTCATTTTTTAAATTTTTTATTATGTTCAGGGATTCTCGCACTGCACTTCATTGCAGCCTACGAGAATAGGTAGAGTTCGCACTCTGCCCATAGGTTTTAGTGCGAGGTTCTCGCACCCTGCTCAAGGGTTACCTGCGAGAATCAGTGATTCTCGCACTGTGTTATATTGCCTGCCTGCAAACACTCTTTTTCAAAAATTTGGATTTGAGTTTTGGTATTTCCAACTACCCAGCTCAGTTTGATTGCCTCTTATCAGTTTCTGGGACCTCTGATTGGTATCTTTCTTGTCTTTGTTTGTATGCATGAACAGTCCTAGGGTTTTAAGGTTTTTCTTGTCATTTTGGACTTGACTTTCGTTTCTTGGATTTTCTTGGTAAAACCATTCTCTCTTATTTCAGACTCTGAGTGTGTTGGATTAGTTAAGATCCAGTGATTGGTTGAAAGTTAAGTTTGCTTGGTTTTTCTCATTTGCTTATGGTTTGAAAGCTCATTTTATTTTGTATTTGAAAAGATTAAATTGGTTTGCTCTTTATTTTTGCTTTCATTGAAAGAGTGGATTGGGTTATTTGCTTGATTCGTTGATTTGATTTTCTGTGCTCTCATTGGCATAGTGAGGGTCGTCCTTTTTGGAAAGTGAACACAAGGTTTTTTTTCAAAAAAAAAATTTTGTTTTTAAAAAACATTGAAAAATCAAATTATTGAGCTTGTTGAAGTATTTGAAAAGACACACTAGAGAATTGTCATTTGTTAAATGATTGTTTGCATTGGCATTTGAAAAGAAATTTTGCATTTGTAGTGCAAGGTTGATCTGGAAAACTCTCTCTCTCCCATACATAGGATTCATTGAACGAAAAGTGATACATTTCATTCTCATCCTTGCATTATTGGGTCAGAGTCATACAACATAAGTTTCATTTCCGTCACCTTTGAGTAAACAACAACCTTTAATAACACTGCATAATCATAAAATTTATCTAGCAACTCTTTTCTAGGGCTCTTTTTACACCAACATTTAGCTAGGCTAGCGCTTTGGAGTAGGAAGAGAGATACACTCTCCAAAAGCATAAAACACACAATAGCATCTTGTGTTAGGGAGTGTTAAATTCCATTTGCAACATCTTGTCCTGGGAAGCCCTTCTCACACAAGGGTCAAGCACGAGGTCGCATTGGTATTGGTAGAGTTACTCACCCTGCTTTATTGATATCGGTGTAGAGATTGCACGTATTACGGGGATCACTCGGAGGTATACCCACAATTATGAGTGGAAGCCTTTTGAGTTGATTTCGAGCTAGATACCCTGCCCTTGCGTGTGGATCGGACTGTCGACTGTTCCCCCAGGCTTTCTTGTTGTTGGTGGTGACCTTAGTCGCCTATCTCTCTAGATTCTTACCCGAGGTGACTGTGGAGGGGAAAGTCTTCACGATACCTGGAATTGACGTTGACCAAACTCACTCGGGCTCTTTGGAGGGTATACCCACGATTATGTGTGGGAGCTTGCACCAGGGTGTAAGTCCGTTAAGCAGGTCATCATCGTAACTTTTCCACCCTAGCCCCACCCCTTCTCGTCTCATTGTTGCGACGTTGGATTTCATCACCAACTAGTGGCTTTGAAATTAGAAGGTCTTGTTTATCTGGTGATTGCTTCTTAGATTTTGTTTACTAGCGCGTGTTGTTTGTTTCTCGAAGTTGACCATAGGATTTTCTTCACGAAGTTTGTCACTCGTTTACAATAGCTCCTCCACGTCATTCACGTAGAATGCAGGGTTTATCTCCAGAGCATTTGGAAGGTTCACAACCCTTGCCCACAACCACACCTGGAGGCTCTCCGACGCAGAGTGAAGTCCCCGTTGTTATCACACCTCAAGTGGAATGAACTGACTCTCTTGAACGTTTTAGAATTACAAATACTCGAGAGGATTTTCGACTTCCTAGTAATTCTCAGCGCCCTTTTAGACGACTGAATTCTTCCGGAGAACTAGTTGTTACCTCTTCTGGATCACCCAGTGGGCCTTTTCCCGGGGTAGAAGGACAAGATCCGTTTTCGTCTGCAGGTGATTTTCGCAGGACCCTTTTTAATCCTGATTCGCCTGTGGTCTCTGAAATCAACCCTCCAGTGTTTTCTGAGATGGATACTATCCCGTTAACTACCACTTATCACTTACTCTCCCTGCTGAAATGGCCCATCTTGGAGCTACTATGAGTGTCCCAACCGGGTTCACTACAGCTGGTCTTGCTCCTATAAACACCCACCGAACGCTCAATGTCACTCTGACACTACCACCCGGATACCATGCGTTGAATGCTTTGTTGAATGCTTCTGTTCCAACACCTCCGCAAACCCCTGCTGGTTCTCCAGGTGGTCCTTCTTTTCCTGGGCATCCTATTCCCGGTTTTATTCCAACACTCCCTCAATTTCCTTCTGGCAATCCTAATCCTAGTGGCACTATCCCATCCATTACACCAAACTTGCAGATTCCCATTGGTGGACAAGGTGGTACAATTCAACCTCCTCTTACCAGACACATTCCAGTTACTACACAACCTTCAACTGGGACACAATTTCCGGTTGGAACTCCACCGACGATAGGGGGACCAACCCCACCTTTTGGGCAAAATATACCCCCTGCTTTGGCCCAGTATTGGAATCAGATGATACAAAATCTTCCTCAAACGACTAGGGGGTAGCAACCTGTCCCTACTATAGGCCAACCATATCCAGGTATACCCAATCCTATTTGGGGTCAAGGTCAGAATACTCAAACTCAGGTCCCTGCTCAAACTCAAGGTTACAATCCTTGGAATTACTATCCTCTCCAACCACCACCGAATCTGCCTGGGTCTTCCCATTATGGACAGACTGCTTACGGTCCTACTGGTTTGCCGACAGGGCTTCCACCCTATTATCCCCGATATCTAGGGATAACTAGGAGATCATGTCTCGAGGCTCGCAGGTCCTAGACATGAAGTACCGAGAGCAGGATTGACCTAAGCATGGCCCTGGAGAGCCTATCCTTCTTCTTCTTCGCCAGATTTGTCCTGTTAGCAGCAACAACTTCCATCACCATCGGCTTGGACTTGCATCAGAGAGGACTCTTGCTCCATGAGGTAATTGGTCCAAGGTATCATGGTATGTGTCATTTTTTATCATTATAACTTTCTTATATATGCATTAGGTTCCTGTCATTTTTTATAACTGCTTGGATCTTACACTAATCCACTTGACCATTGTTGGGGTGATTGATGGGGTGACTTAGCAAGCTTGTATTCATGGGTTTTGGTTAGCCACCAAGGGGGATTTGCAGAGCCATCGTCCACTCCCACCATTCTATCATTTTACATCTTATTTCCCGCACATCTATCCCATTCCCCTGGTCCGGCCATTAGGATGACCTTTTGAGGGTTACA
The DNA here is from genome assembly GCA_900067695.1 of Picea abies. Classification (NCBI taxonomy): domain Eukaryota; kingdom Viridiplantae; phylum Streptophyta; class Pinopsida; order Pinales; family Pinaceae; genus Picea; species Picea abies. The sequence goes on along the minus strand of CBVK0100502392.1, from coordinate 601 downwards.
CTTTGTCTTGTGGGAAGAAGGGGCTAAAGGCCCAGGGGGTAAAAGCAGCTAGTAAAAGATAAAATCCATAGGAAATGAAACCTAGAGATGCTCTGCCCAGGGGATCCCCGAGAAGGCAATAAAAGGCCTCTTGATAAGAAAATAAAGGGACCCTAAGAAAGATAATATAATAAAACAAGACCTAACCAAGAGGATGGGAGGTCTCATTACGAGCCGACCCATTATGTTCATAGGTATCCAGCAATATGACATTGTCGTTATCTGGTCACCATGCCAGGGCAGTGATCTTTGGTTGCATGACCAAGGGAAAGGGGGTCTCATCACGAGCCAGCCTTATCATCGCTGCGAAGATACCAGTGGGTAACACTATTAGCTCTGGTCACCACGCCAAGGCAATGTCCTCTGGTCAGACCTTGAAGTAAAAAAGAAAGAAAAACAATAAAAGAAAAATAAAGGCAATAAAGGGCTTAGAAAAAATGCATCCATGACGGGTACAGCTCGCCTCCTACAAAGGCACCCATAGACAACACCTGCCCTTGGTTTTACTGTGACTGGACATCCCTAGACCACATCACCTCATAAAACATGGCTTGAATGATCT
>CBVK0100502391.1:0-10680 GCA_900067695.1 Picea abies | reverse complement strand
AACTTGGCATCCATTAAAATTTTTATTAAAATATATGTAAGAAAAAATACACTTTATGATTATTATATGTTTTTAAAACTTGGGAGATATTGAGTGCTCTGCAGCTAGGGTTTAGGTACTAACAGCCGCAACGAACTGTGCCCACAAGATGATGGCCCCGCAGGGGCTCATACACCGCAGGGAGGGGGCACCGACTGGCGTCTCTTACAGCAGAGTCACGGCCAATTTAGATCCTGCAGCAGGGACGAAGAGGCCAACTTTTGAAACACCTCTAGACATGCATGCACAACTTCTGGTAGAAGGGACCTTCAGGGATCAGGAAGTGGACATCGATCCGGCAAAGGAAAACATCTCTGCAAATGCCTCATCCCCCTTGGACCCCCGGTAAGTGCATTCCACAGGCACCACAGGCCCCAAAATACGTCATAAGCTCACCCCGCATAGAGGAGCAGGAAAAATACATGCGAGACAATGCCCTGGTAGGAAAGTTTCTAGGGCTCTGGCCATCGGAGCGTGATCTAGTCAAATGGATATAGTATTGGTGGAGACCAAAACGCCACTATGATCTACAACTGGGTTCGAAGGGATTCTTCATAATCATCCTCCACAACCTAGAGGATAGAAACCGTATCTTCGATGGAGGGCATTATTTTTATAACTCAGATGGACTCTTCTTGAGATTCTGGACGAAAAATTTCAGCCCCAAAAAGGAGGATTTCACCCATGCGTCGGTCTAGATAAGGCTGTATTCTCTTCCCCAAGAATTCTGGCTGGAAGAGGTCCTCGCCGGCATAGGCAATACTATCGGTATCTATGTTAATTCCTCTGAAGCCACTCAGCAGAGATGCTACACATCATATGCACGAATCTGTGTATATCTGAACATAGCCAAGCCGCTCCCGGGTTCAATCATGTTGGAATATCATGACGAGGACTGGGCTCAAACCATCGACTATGAACACATTCCCTTCCGATGTAGGAAATGCCACGAGCATGGGCATCTATTCAGGGAATTCCCTCTCAATGTGACTCATAAGGAAGGGAACCCAGAAAGTGGCAAGGACAAGGAAGGCTTCGTGCAACAGGAAGGGAGGAGATGACAGGGGGGCAGAAAGCAACCGATCTAGGTAAGTAAAGATCCTTCCACCAGTAATAAGTTTGCAATTTTACAAGATCACCCAGAAAATCTTACAACCCCAACAAACTTGAATCCACCACCCCCGCACACTGTATCTCAGACCAAGGACCTAGAGGTTGAACAACCCACAAAGAGTAAGGATTCATACCCTCCCCCTCTGGGCTCGATGCAGGATCAGCCTGAATTGCAGGAGATAGAAGATGGGGATGAGGAAATCAAGATGGAAGAACAAGACCTAACTGGGGTTGATTTGGATCACCTTGAGCACGCCTATAGACATCAAAAATTTTATACTATACCCAGGGATCAACTGAGGAAGGTGCAAAAAATATTCTTCAACTCCTCCGCAGGATCCTCAGCCCAAACTAGCAAATCCCTGGGCATCCAGGGTAGTCAGACAAAAAACCAAAATAGAGCTCAAAAAGATGAAAAGAAGCGGGGAAGGAAATCCACAAACAAGCTCATACAGAAAATAGGAAACTTCATGGTAAACTTAGGGCAGATTCACCTGATCTCGGACAGCTTCCCTCCTCTCCCCACCCCCCCGATCATTATGAAGATCATATCTTGGAACATCAGAGGCCTCAACGGACGTAGCAAGTAAAAATTGCTACGAGAACTGATCCTAGTGGAAGCACCAGACGTTGTGGTGTTACAGGAAACAAAATGTACATCAGAAGGCTTGGATCGACTACTCCCCTATTGCTAGAAGCAAGGGGGAGAGGTCTCAATTGATGCCATAGGAATGGCTGGAGGATTGGCTATCCTCTGGAACACCAACGTTGTCCTGTTGGAAAACTTTCGTACTACCAGATGGTCTATAACAACAGATTATAGGCTCATCGGCTCTAACAAGCCCGTACATCTAACCAGCGTCTATGGGCCGGCCACTCCAAGGGACAAACAACCTTTCCTTAGAAGCCTGAGTTACTTGTCCATCCTCACACCGTACAATAGATGGATTGTGGGAGGCGATTTTAACATCATCCGTAGCCTAGAGAAAAAAAGGGAGGATCGAGGCGACTGGATCAAGACTCCAGCGAATTCAACAGTCTAATAGATGATCTTCGGCTAATTGACTTAGAGGCCAGCAATGGGATTCACACTTGGTCCAACAGAAGAACTGGACTGCATCAGATTGCTTGCAAACTAGACCTCTTCCTCGTATCGGAACCACTCATGATGGACGACACTGCAATGGAATCCACTATCTTGAATTGCCCTGGATCATATCATTGGCCTATACATTATGGTTGGAGGTCCCAGCCACTCCTAGAAAGAAACCCTTCCATTTTGAATAGTTTTGGCTAGACCACCCGGATTTCCAAGCAAATATTCAAGACTGGTGGAGGGAGGCAGAAATCTCCCAAGGATCCAAAATGTATAGGTTCCAGCAAAAGTTGAAGAATCTCAAGCAAACGCTTAAAATATGGAACAATCACACTTTCAGCATCATCTTTGACTCCCAAAAACAGCTAACAGAGAAAATGGATGAGATTCAGTGCAGGATCAGACAACAGGGACTGACAAATGAGCTCAAAACCCAGGAACTAGGAGTGAATCAATAGATTGAAGAGAGGAAAAGGCAGGAAGAGATACTGTGGAAACATAAGTCATGTATTCAATGGCTCAAGGAAGGGGAACACAACACCAAATTCTTTCACCGAACTACTATCCAAAGAAGGCAAACTAATAAGATCACACATCTCATCTCTGAGGAAGGGGAAAATCTTCACTCCCATGCTAATCTGTAAACAAATTTGGTTGAGTACTTTCAAGACCTTCTCACTGAGCCCAACCCAGACAGACATCAAGCAATCAATAAGATTACAAGGCATGTGCCCTCCCTTGTAACCAAGGAGCAAAAAGAAGCCCTCCTCAGACCCTTCACCATCAAGGAAGTAGATCAAGCACTCCAGGACACCCCTAAGTGCAAGGCTCCTGGCCCAGATGGCTTCACCAATGACTTCTTCCACTACTGCTGGCCGATGATTCGGACAGAGGTCTGGGAAATCCTGGAAGACTCAAGGGTCACGAGAAAGGTCCTCCAGGATCTCAATGCCACTTTTCTCGCATTAATCCCCAAAGAGGGGTAGGCGCATAGGCCTAAGCAATATAGGCCTATAGCTCTTTGCAATGTCATCTAAAAAATCCTCACAAAATTAATAGCCCGGAGACTCAAGCCGATCCTACCAACAATCATATCCACAGAGCAATCGGGGTATGTTGAGGGCAGGCAAATCTTGGATAGCATCATTTTGGCTCATGAAGTAATTCACTCCCTGGAGAAAACCAAGACCCCAGGTATGCTCCTCAAGCTGGACCTATCTAAAGCCTTTGATAAGCTTAGCTGGGAGTATATGCGAACAATGCTTATAGCTTTTGGCTTCGATCAAAATTGGGTTACTTCGATTTTAAATTTAACCTCCTTGACCTTCTTCTCCCTTCTCATCAATGGTGTACCCTCGAGACCCTTCTCCCCCTCAAGAGGGATTAGACAGGGCGATCCCCTGTCTCCTTTCCTCTTCATCATCATGGCCGAAGGACTTAGTCGATCCATCCATGCTACTCTGGAAAACAACCTTTTGACAGGTTTACCTCTGCACGACATCTCCCCCTATATCTCGCATAGCCAATTTGTGGATGATACCCTCTTAATGGGCAGCCCTACTGCATGGGAAGCCAACTCTCTTAAGGAGATTCTCCAAACCTTTTCTGATGCCTCAGGTATGGAATGCAACAAGGATAAATCCCAAATCTTCTTTTTCAACACGCCCCCCCCCCCCATCCAGCGTCACATTTCGGATATCCTTGGTTTCAACATAAGCTCCCTTCCATCCAAATATCTCGGCATACCTCTGATTGACAATGCCCTCCAAAATTCATCCTGGGAATACCGTCTATCTTCCTTCTCAAAACGTCTCTCCTCTTGGACCTTTAGAGCATTAAACCTGCCCAGTCGTCTCACTCTGCTCAAAGTTTTTCTTCAAGCTCTCCCGATCTATGCTTTCTCAGCATTGGCCGCCCCAAGATTTGTCCTCAATACCATCAAAAGCTTACAGAGAAACTTCCTTTGGCAAGGCCTCAACAAAGAGAAGAAGATAGCACTAGTTAGCTACGAAAAGCTCTATAGGCCCAAAGAACAAGGAGGACTGGGGTTAAGAGACCCCTCTATAATGAACAAGGTTCTCAGTGCCAAAATCTGGTGGCACTGGTTAAAAAACCCCAAAGATCTTTGGGCTAAATTGTGGAGGAAGAAATATGCCCCTAACATGGAAGATAAAAACCTAATTTGATGGAATGGGGATAACACGGGCTCCTTAATTTGGACAGCGGGCAAGCAGAATAGACAGATGATCACTCAACATGCTTTTTGGGAGATAGGAAATGGGGAAACGGCTCTATTATGGAAAGATTCCTGGCAAAAATGGCCAGCCTTGAGCGCTGAGGACTGGGCTCGAGACATTTGCGCCCAAGCTACAAGGGTGGGCCTAAAAAAAGTAGCATACTACTGGCAGAACAATCCTGCGGAGGACACCTGGCACTGTTGGCACTTGGATCGAGAGCATATTAACTTGGATTTGCATATCGATTTGGCACCCCTTCAAGAAGAGCTGACTAAACGAAAAATTCCTATAATTGCTAGTGAAGACATACTTCAGTGGGGATACAGGCCACAGGGCTCCTTTACCACGCAGGAAGCCTATCAAATTAAAGCTAACTCAGACTCCCCCCCAAGTACAAAAATTTGGGGGAAAATATGGAATCTCAAGCATTGGCCGAAAATCTCTCTTTTTCTTTGGCTGGTCTCACACTCAAGCATTCTCACCTGGGACAATCTCCTGAAGAGGGGTTTTGTGGGACCATCCATATGCATACTTTGTGGAGAGGCATAGGAAACCTTGAATCATCTACTCAATACTTTCCCTTACACAACTCAAATCTGGGATCAAGTAGTGATCATCATGCGTACCTCAGACCGCCTTAGAGATAGTGTCATCGAAACTATTATGAACTGGAGAGATCAGGCTTTCTTCTCCCCCTACCTCAACAGAATTTGGCAACTTCTACCTAGCTTTATCCTTTGGCAAACGTGGAAAGAAAGAAACAGAATAATTTTCAGAAACACCTCTCTCCTGTGGCACTAGTGATGGTGTCAATGCCAATGCAACCTCTTGGAAACTCTCCAACTCAGGAAATGGTCCGATGCAGACTTGGCTTGTCCTCCCTCCAAGATTCCCATCCTCTAGTATTGGACTACTCTTCCCTCTCCTCAGACGCGCCCCCCCCCCACTCTCCCACCTTCCCTTCGAGTCTCCCTTCCCTCCCACTCTCCCACCTTCCCTTCGAGTCTCCCTTCCCTTTGGTCTCCTCCCCCAGAGGATTTCGTCAAACTCAATTTTGACGGAGCTTCTAAGGGCAATCCCAGGGCTACAGGCTATGGAGTAGTCTTTTGTAATCATCATGGACACATTCTCATCATAGGAGTAGGCCCCCTCAGGAATTCCACGAACAATGCAGCATAACTCTAGGGTCTTATCAAGGGACTGCAACTGGCCATTAAGAATAATTACACAAAGATCATCGTCGAGGGGGACTCTCAGGTCATCATTTGCTTGCTGTGCAGAATCCTACATGGGGTAAACCTAGATAGCATTTCTCCTAGCTGGAGACTTTCACATGGATTACAGATCATTTCAGTTCTACTGCATCCACATCAGGTCATCATTCCCACACACATCAGGAGGAAGGCGAATCAAGTTGGGGATAAATTGGCTAATATGGACACCAACTGGAGAGGACCAGACCTCCAGTGTTATTCAGACTAGAATCCGGATCACCCTATCCTCCAGCAGTGTATGTGCAAATCTGGATTGGTAGATGTTTCCCTGGATGGGGTGTTAGTGGGATCCTCATGGCAAAGGATGGGAGCAGGCACAAGCTGATGTGACACAGAGCCACGTAATGGGCTCATGCTGCAAGCTACCGCCCTCCCTGGTGTTTAAATTCCATTTACTACGCGACAAGGGAGCATTAACGTGACTCATTCCACCTTTGAACTATTTTCGAATGGCTCGGATCGTTGTGTTTGTTATCGGTCCCCGTATGCTGTCTGCAGGGCTCCTCCCTTCATAGCAAAGGCTAGACTCGGCTCGTTTCCTCTGGATTGTTGTTGTCCCGACCACTCTCTTGCACCTATGGATTGTTTTCATCCCTGCTAGTCTCCCTGAGCACATGATGACTCGGCCAAGGGGAAGATCGAGGAGGGGATCTCCTTGGAAGCCCCATCGACCCTCGGTCTTGCCTTCTGATTCGCCTTCCATATGTTCTTCCTCTCGTCATCAGACTCAGTTCACCGCTGCTTCCTCGCTAGTTTCGCAGAGTGTGCATTTCAATTCCATGGCCATTATCCCTCGGTCGTCGGCCTCACTCCTTCGACACCTTCAAGAGCCCCTAGTGAATTCCTCCGCCCCAATGCCAATCCCTGGGCCATCGAGCAACCTGAGCGGAAAACCACCTACACACGGCGAGCCTAAGCGGGCAGGCCTCCATCCCATGGACCTCTTTGACAATGCGCACTTCAGAGACCAACTGGTTATACTGCACGACTTGCTCTTTGAGCTCATATGGGAGGTGGCGGACCTTCAATTTTGGCTACAAGCCACAGAAGAAAACATGGCGAGCTTTCTTCAAATCCTCTCCTCCATGCATGCGGAGCTCTCCTCGGAACCGGTCGATTCTACTCCAGTGGAGGCACCTGCTGCTGCTATAGGTGAAGGTATGGATAGGGTGCAGTGACCAACAGAATTGGGGCAGGAGAAGGATGAGCAAGGAAGCCAAGCTGAGGATACCGAGCGTGACGAGGGAAAGGAAAAGCAATGGGAAGACCAATTGACATATATTGAAGAAGAGCATTGGATAGATGACCTCTGAGCCCCGTGGATAGGCTATATGCCAGGTTTTTAGATCCTTAGTGCTGTTTTCCAAGATTTATCAAGCTCGTAGTTTTAGATGACAATCAGTTTGAACACTGTTTTTACTTAACTTATGACTTATTAGACATCTGAACTTGATGGGCTGGCTGGACTGGTTTCCCCTCTGTTGGGGCAGTCTCGTAAATGCAGCCGGTATATCTCTGTATTTTGCTACTTTACAACAGCTTTAGCAGGCTCTTAATATACATATAATTCTTATTTACAAAAAAAAAAAAAAAGTTTTTAAAACTTGGAAAACATTTAAACATACTTTCTAAATATTTTGTNNTGTTGCATAGTTTTGTTTAATAATAAACAAAAGTTTGATAAAGGGCATATCATCATTCTTTAAAAATGGTACTAATTTTTTTTCGTTATTTCATAAAAGACTAAATAGATCATTTTTATTTTTCTTAAATTTAGCACAATTGCTGACTATGATCATCTAAATGAGGATCAAGTTCAAATTTGGTAGGTAGGTTGTTACTATCCCTTCAACAAGCAAGATAGTTCTTAATAGGAAAGATATGACTTATTAAGGGTTGAGAGGTCTCTATACACACCCATAAGGTCCCACTTTAGGGGGTGCCTACACTTATAGCCTTATCACAATGGAGAATTTGGACCCTAGTAGAGATAACGTGATAAGTAAAGAAATACTAGTGTACCGGGGTAGGTTAACCTCATTTTCAAGATAAAATTGTTACTTAGGTGATCTATAAGGGAATACCTTAATATCTCGTATTTATTTTAGGCATACACTAAATGTTCTAAGATTAAGAATTTTTGGGAAATCACCATCAAAATTGAACTAAGTAATTCTTAGTGAAATCGTAATTTTTTTTATTAATTAAATTATGTTTTTAACTACATAAAAAATTTCAAATCATATCCCCTTAAAAAAACAATTTTTTAACTAGATAAATACTTAGAACTCTTATTTAAATGATATAAAAAAAACTACTTTACATGTTAACTTCAAAAAATAAAAATAAAAATAAACTTCAATTGTGAATCAACCCACTCCAATAATATGAGTTTGAATGTAAAAAAAACACCATAATCCATGAAAATGAAAATCAAAATGAGGAAAAGCCTTTAATTTGATTTTTCCAAATACTCCAATCCATAATATTCATTTTATAACCATAACTTCATATAAGGTATCCACGAAAAAAGATACTATTCAGGTCATCACAAAAAAACTTTAACAACCAATCAACCAACGAATAATAGTTTGTGTGTCAAAGAAACACCATAATGCATGAGAATGAAAATGAAGGCTAACGTTTATTTTGGTTAATCCAAAGAGTCCAATTTGTTATATTCATCATGTAACCATAACTCTATATAGGTATGCGAAATATTTAATTTTTTATCCTACTGACTCATTTAGGAAGGATTATCTTTGCTAAGAAGCCTCAGACACCGTGACCTGCACCTTGAGAGCATGAGAAATATCAGTGAGCTACTTGAGGTTACATTACCATGGAACCGAAAAAAAAATTGTGCTTATGACATACTTTGGACTAAAAATATATATCTCACCTTTCTTATTTATGCGTTGGATCTAACAATGAAATTGTTGGGACATTTAGAGTGCGAGAGACCATCACCCATTAATATATCCTAGCTAGGAATAAACTGGGAGGATTAGAGAACTTTGGTCACCTAGTGTACAAGTCGATTTCACTAAATTATCTGTCTACATCATACTTGTATCATATTATAATAGTCAATTTTTCATTATGCCTAAAGAAAATTCTACAACTCAATATCAATATTAGTTCTATGTGTGATTCCTTGTTGAAATTCAAGATTTGATCTCTCAAGCTTTGTAAAACCATAATTAAAATGGGTCTATGCTGGTTAATGCCCAATGCCCCAATATTTATAACCTTCTGGCCCCCATGGTCATGGATAAATTGGTTGAGAAGAATAACTTCATGTCCGCATTTACAAAATCTTCAAAGACGTTTCATGGAAAGGAATCTTCCGAGACGTGAATTGTGAATCTACCGATCGAGCTCTCGATCCTTCTTATATCAATAAAAGGAAAGAGAAACTTTCACATCACGGATGGGGAGCCACGTAGCGATGGGAGGCCACACAACCCTCCCAAGACTCCAACCACAAATATGCTCATTCATCTCCCTTCACCTCAATCTTGAATAGAGGGAGGCCATTATTATCAGTAGAGAAAGGGAGGGAAACTCCCTCAAGTTTGAGTAATGGTGGTTCTAAGGATTCATTGTAGGATAAGGGGGCGTACACCGGTCATGTCTTCCCGGGGGTTATCTCTCCAACTTAGCTTGGGATGGAATTATTTATCCTTCGAGCTCTGCCACCCTGCCTTCTCTGAGAATGACACTACTACATAGTGGGTTCTTCTGGCCGTAATTCAGAGAATTCTTAGCCCTCCTGGCTTAGCCATGAAAAGAGAGAGGGGGAGGTCGAGGCACGGGCCAACCTGGTACAGTTATAACTCCCGGCAAAGACGTCTGCAATAGATGGAAAGGGCCTTTTCCATTTCCAGGACTCTATTCTTGGAGAAGTCAAGGACTCCATTGATGGCCTACATCAAGGAGGAAATTTCAGAGGATCCTATCTAGGTTCCATCGAAATCCCTCCTCTTCACGGTACCAAAAGACTTACAGTTTCCCAACATCAATACAAATAGCACTAATGCCCAGGATTCCATGGAAGACACCACCAACATAATCGAGGAGGAATTCTCAGAGGAATTCCTCCAGAGGGCTCCAAGCATTTCAATCCAGGACAACATCAACAAAGTTGAAGAAGAGATAGAGGAGGTCAAGGAAGAAGTCATTGGAAACGTGCAGGAGAACCACCTAGTCTTGCCACCTTCATCGCTGACTATAATTCTTGAGTTCAACCCAACTCTGCCACCTCTCTTCAACCCGAAGAAGCTAGAGCTCATATTTAACCTCAGGAGCCACATGACCGACCAGCTCCATCGAGACACCATAACAAGCCATCAAATCAACATGCTCTTTAACGCATTCTCGAATGCACCAGAAAACAACGTTCCCCAACCTGTGCGAGCCCATTCGTGCTCCAGCCCAGTGACAACCCTCTCACCGGAACTCTGAATGATATACCCCGAGGTGCCAATGATTAGTTTCTAGTTCTTTTTAACTTGTGCTTTGCATAATTCATGCCCAGATATCTGCACTAGGAAGCTGCAGAATTATTGTATTGTTTTATTTTTCCTTCAGTTTCTATTTTTCTTTAGATTCCTAGAACTAAACTATAAGGAAAAACATCTTCCACCTGCTATAGTTTCCAATTGGTAGGGCATATGGAGGATGGTCTTTTTTACTAGAAGTATAATAGTCGTCTACCTATTTCAGTTTCAACTAATTTGGAGGAACAGGTCGCAGACTGATGACATGTGGATTTTTTGTATCATAAAAGAAAAGTAATAGGAAGTAACCCCATTTTTATTTACCAAAAATAAGAAACTTTTAGAACTATATAAGATAGATCCTAAGAAGTTTTGGAGCCAAATTCTAAACCGCAATACTAAAGAAATTAATAGGATTC
>CBVK0100502389.1:0-10681 GCA_900067695.1 Picea abies | reverse complement strand
GTGTGGCTAATATATAAACAATCTTTCGGCCGAAAGATAGTTCGGCCAAAAGACAGTTCGGTCGAACTAGTTTTCGGCCGAGCAATATTTCAGACGTAAACTTATTGACGAAAATAAAATATCCAGCTGACCAAATTTCTACACGCAAATCGAAGGGGAGGTTATTGCACCGTTTGATTTGACGTTTATTTTTTCGGCCGAAAATAGTATCTTTCGGCCGAAAAATATTTTGAGTTCGGCCGAAAAAAGGTTTTTCGGAATTTTGGAGAGCTGATTGTCATGAAAGTGTAACCCACCTTCGTGATTCCACCCACAATCATAATGGATTCCAAACATTATTAAATATGATAAAGGTAAAATTTATTTTATTAATCTCTAAAAAAATCACAAATAGGCCATGTCCCTGAGACTTGTCAATCCTAATAAGTACCAAACTAGGAGTCAATCTACCTCAATATGATCCCTATATCTATCTTAAGACTACAAAGCTGACACAAAAATAAAATACAAATCATAGACATTCTTCTTAGAGTGATATCCTAGCTTAAGGGAGTCTCTCCCCTAGGACAGAATGACTCATATCTCATACAAGAGGGAAATTAGAATACATGTATGAATAAGAAGGCTTTATGAATAGCAAAGGATTGTTAGATACGCATGACTCTTTAAGAATTTTTTTCCAAACTTCTCGATCTCTACAAGAGCTTCTCACTTTGCACTTAGGGTCGAGATTCTCGATTCATGCCAAGTGTCAGAAATCAAAGGATCGTTTAGAGAGATTCATTTTTGGGAAACACATGCCCAAAAAACAATAGTGGGCCAAAACATATGGCACAAAACAATAGTGGCTGAAAATACTTTGTGTATAGGGCCTAGTACGCTTCATTCAGTCTTCATTCATGCTTCCATATCCAAGATGGAGATTATAATCTTAAAATTAGTATTCCATGTCATTGTCCAAAAGATATTTTAGGGCCATTGGTCGGACAGCTACAAATATGTTCTAGAAAAATGCTCCATCCATTATTATGGGTCCATGTGATTCTAGAAAGAAGCTCATGAAGTGTGAATACAAAACACATTTAAGATCTTTAACATAGTCCTTTGTCTTTGACAATTCTTGAATGGTAGAGCGCATAAAACCAACTTTGAAATTTAAACCATATTTGAATGGTAGAGCGCATAAAACCAACTTTGAAATTTAAACCATATGTTATGTTACATTGTTGTGATGAGGTTTGCTTAAAGATGTGCAAGAAAATAACATTGTTCTCCATAGAAGCTTTCTTTTGGAAAAAATTGTTCCATGATGAAACAGAACCAATTTGACCAAACATATTGGGATATAAGAACATTGCATTAAAAACTATCCACAAACTCACAGAGAGTTCACCTATTTCAAACCAATCTCTATAAGAGAGATATGGTTCTAAGAACTCCAAAACAATCTAGCCTTGATTTGGGCCTTCTTCTATGATTGATAGAACTAGATGATGAAAATGCTTAAAAAAATCATAAACATACATAGTTATGTACACGATTATATTTCAATGCCCATAAACTGAGGATATGAATGACTATAGGGAATTTTTTTATTTCTTGAATAAAAAATTACTTATAGAAATTTTTAGGAAGATCTTTGGCTACTGTGGGGTTTTTTCCTTTCCACTCATGGGTTAATACCTTCACATATTTCACCCGCATGTAATCTTTTAATTTGGGGCTAGATTCCTTNCANGCACATATTTCACCCGCATGTAATCTTTTAATTTGGGGCTAGATTCCCTCATAAGCATGTTGACAAGGCAATTATTTCTCCCAAGTTTAAATTGGAAATCAAAATCAAAACTATCCAAGCACAATTTCCACCTATGAATCGAGTTGTTACCTTGTTCTAGTTGTTTTCCATGATTCAACATGTTAGGCATATGTTTGAGATCAATCTTAATAGTAAAATGTATTGGATTTAAAAACAATTTGAATCTAGCTATAGAAATATTGACTACCAATATTTGTTTGTGACGAAAAGGATACTTGAGTTAAACACCTTTAGAAACTTACATAAAGTCTACATGCATACCCTTTCCTATGTTTCCAATTTTCTAAATTAGAAAACATGCATACCCTTTCCTATGTTTCCAATTTTCTAAATTAGAAATCTTGCACAAATTTCATCAAAAGCATCCATCAAGAGGATAAGCTCTCCTTGCCATGATGGGGGATGGAGAGTTGGTAAAGAATCAAGTTTAAATTTTATTCTTTTGATTGATTCTATCATTTTTTGGTTCCAGGGGATTGTAGTCTTCTTTAAATTTTGATACATAATGGTTGTATACTTGGACCTCTCTTTGTACAAATTTATGATATAATTCAGGGAACTTAAGAATCTCTGTAGTCAAGTCCTATTCATGATGACATATGGAAAATTCTCGAGGTTCTGCAACATATGAGGCTGCAAAGAAGTTCCACCTTGCTTCACATACAATCCAAGAAATTCAACCTCTGTTTTTCAATTTCCATCTTGGTAAGAGAGAGAACCAACCCCATTCTAATAAAATCTATGGAAAAACTACTTTATGTGTTTTTTATGTTCTTTTAAATCTTTAGAGAAAACTAAGATGCCATCTATATAAATAGTTAGGAATGGAAGATCTCAAAGAATGTGTTCCATTCTCTTTTGGAATTCAGAAGGGGCATTGATTAGGCCAAATGGTATGACCTTCCATTGGTATTATCCATGAGGAAATACAAAGCTTGTTTTAAATATATCTTTAGGACAAATTCATACTTAACAAAGCCAAACTTCAAATCAAACTTGGAAAAACCATTGCAATTCCTAATTTAAGCTAGAATTGCTTCTTTGTTGAGCAAAGGATATATGATCGACATTAGTTCTTTGTTCAACTATCTATGGTATAGGACTAATCTTGGTTTTCCCCTTTTCTACTTTGAATGTTTATTAGCATAAAATGTTGGACATGCCCATGGACTCCTAATTTTCACTATCAATCCCTTTTTTAGTAGGTCTATTATTTCTTCTTTGCACAATCTCTCTTCTTATATATTTATAATATTAGTAGATGCATTTTGAACAATCCCCTTATAATATTAAACATAAGGTAGGTCCACGAAATTTAATGACCCCCAACTGAACTGAGGATCATTACTACATGGAAAACACATAAAAAAAATTGTTTTGCTAACTAAATTCCTGTATCCTACCAGTGACGAATTACACACAAATTTCACTATTGTATGATAAATGCATCTACAACATGTTAAAAATGGCACGAATGTAGTTTAAATAACTCAACACAACAACATATAAATTGATCTCAAACACAAAGTTAATACACAACAGTTAAACTCATAATGCAACATAGAAGCAAGATAAAACACTTGTCTTTTAAAAATGATTGTGCAACCAACTACTTGGGATGAATGTTTCACTCAAATATAGAAATATGGTTCCAAATATCAACAAAAATTCACCCTTGAACTGGAGCTAGCAATCCACAAAAGAGGGTGGTCTCTCATGGTCCACTCACAACTCAAAAAATCCTACAACCCACTGGTATTCTCCTACATCTATCCCAATTTTCCATTAGCTCTCTTCCTCTCAAACTTTCCAACCTAAGGAATGTATCCATTCACTTCTCTCATTCCATCGATAATATCACCCATTTATCATAGTTTCTCTTGCACAGGTATCAAGGAATATCTCTACTGGGAAACTCAAGTGAGCTCACTACTAGGAAATATAAAGGATTGATTGAGTAGATAGATTCTCTTGCACCATGAATAACATTTATGTATGATTGATAGAGTACTTAGATTCCTCTCGCCATGAAACAAATTGATTGTTACTCGCACGCAATGAATATTTAATGAATAGATGATTGAGTTATTAGATTTCCTTGCGTCGTGTATGAGATGATGATGTATGATCAATTATGAGTTTGCTTAATCTTTCATCTTGAAAATTAAGCTGACATTTACCCTTGCACCATTTATTTGTGTGGATGTATGATTGTTTTAGAATTTAGATTTCTCGGGCGTCTTGAATTAAATATTGATGTATGTTGATAAATTTGATGATTACCCTTACACCATGAATAATTCATTTGGATTGATTGATTGATCTAATTGATTTTAGATTGATTGGAGTAGTGGGATATAGACACCTCCTTGTTCCTCAGAACAATCACCATCTCTGAGACCTTAAATGGTCAAAATCAATCGAATGAATCCTGGGCTTGAGTGTTGCTTATGTGTCTAGTAGGTTCTAACCATGGAGGATAGGTTGGGTGGGTAGTTCTTTATTATTTGGTGATATGGTTGATCATTACTTATATTTTTCTTCAGTTTATTTTGATGTAATGAATCGAGTCATTGTTATTTATGTTAAGGTGATGGCTTGTAATGATTTAATTATGATATCATGTTTTATGCGTTGCTATGATTCATGTGTCGACGTTATTTTCCTAATGCAAAAAAAAAAATAACACCTATTGTGCTTCACTTTTCATAGTCGTAATGGAGGGGACGTTACATGTGGTATCAGAGTGGGTTCAACCCTGCGATTGTGAATCGTCATGAATTCCACTGTATTAAATACTTGATTAATAATTTATTGATAATTTGAAATTGAAATTTGTCCCTACGGTAATTCATGGTTAGAGGACATCATGGAGATAGACGATGTGGTGTTGGGGGAAGATGTGTGACACCTCTAGTAGAGTCCATGTCGGAGAAGTCTAACCCCCAAGGAGAAGAACCATTATTTGGACATGAGAAAATTGTTGTGGGGTATGTGGTTGGGCTAACGAGGTCCTTCGAGAGGATGTCAGGGGCCTTGATTAATTAAATAAATAGAGATGAGGCCAGGGTGTCTATACCCAATAAGGGTTTACAACACATTTTAGTTGTGAGTCGTAGAATTCATAGAGAACTCGAGATGGTTAAGTTTCTCGAGTTCATGGGTGCCATGGAGGGCTCAACCATCAAGGCACTATTGGAGAACATGGCGATGTGCTTTGCACTTCATTATTACACCTCCAACAGGAAAGTCTGCATGGTGGTATTTCAGCTAAAGGGGAGCACTCTTGTATGGTGGAAGTCACTCCTACCTCAACTAAACATGGATTTCGAAGACATTTCATGAGAACTGCTCGAGGAATGATTCCAGGAGAGGTATCTATTAGAGGCATTCATTGAGTTCTAGCTCAATGAGTTCAACACCTTACAAGAGGGTGGTTGTATGGTGCCCTATTATGAGGCCCAATTCATGGAGATGGTTGGTATGCTCCACATATGAACATCAAGAAGCTAAAGGTCAAAAATTTTGTGTTCAACCTTAACTTATACATTCTTGCAAAGGTGAGGATCCTAATGCCTTAGACATTGCATGAGGCGGTCTAGAAGGCCCTCATAGATGAAGAATATTTGACTAGCAAGGGACAGAGCAAGACTCTTGCAAGACCGATTGGAAAGACAATGTCACGTGTGCAACAACCTCAAACACCATCTCCACATACATCAAAGTATCAGAATATGTCGAGAGGATCCATGTTAATGACACCATAATGACTGAATCCTTAGTGGGGGACTCCTTACATAGGACCACCGCATCAGCAACAACATCATCTACAACAACAATTATTTAGTCCTGTTCGACAAAACAAACAACAACAATTATTTAGTCCTGTTCGACAAAACAAACCTGGATCTTAGGCTTGTGGGCCAACAACCTCTACTTCGGGGACCAAGAGTACTAGAACAAAGACCAGGTACAAGACATGTGGAGAGCCACTTTACCAATGAGATTGTCCAGTTGAGAATGCTAGAGTGGCCACGTCAACAGGACAAACTATAGTTGGATATTTGGGCAAGGCCTACATGATTCATGTCGCAGTGAATAACCGCCAGGTCAAGCAACTGTCCACTGTGTTCGAGACCTTAGGAGCCATTGCCGACCAAACTTTCAGTATGTTGAGAGATATTGGTGCTACAAAGAGATTTATTTCTAGTACAACACTAAAATGAATTAAGTTAAAGGCAGATGACAGGACGAGTTAGATACATAGAAATGGCTTCAGGTACCCAATAGAAGGTTGGAGGAAGGGTTACGATCTATCGCATTAACTTGGAATATTTTGTAAGGAAGGCCAACCTTTATATCACGATCTTAGGATCTTATGATATCGTGATCGGTATGGACTGGCTAGAATTGCATGATGCGATAATCAATTGTAAGACAAAACAATTGAGTTCACTGATGATGAGGGACATAAAAGAGTTATTCTAGGAAGAAACTAGAGAGTGTCCTCGAGGTTCATTTCTTCCCTACACCTACAAAAGAGCATGGGAAAAGGATGCAAGCAAAATGAAATATCAACGTTGAACTACAAGGGTGTGGAAGAAGGAATAGAAAACCTTCTAGTAGTACGAGAGTTGCAGACGTGTTCCCAAAAGAGTTACCAGGTTTTCCACCCAAATGAGAGTTTGATTTTACCATGGAATTGAAACCTAGAACTGAACCAATAAAAAGAACAGATGGGTTATAGGAGTTGAAAATGAAACTAAAGGAGTTTTTGGACTTAGGAATTATATGTCCAAGTTTTTCACCTTGGGGTGTGCCTGTTATTTCCATAAGAAGAAGGATGGGTCATGGAGACTCTGTATTAACTACTGTCAATTGAACAAGGCAACGATTAAGAACCAGTATCTGTTTCCAAGAATACATGATTTGTTTGACCAATTGAAGGGTGCGACAGTGTTTTAAAATATCGAATTGAGATCAAGATATCACCGGTTACGAATTAAAGAGGAAGATATTCCTAAGACCACATTCAAGACGAGGTTCAGGAACTACGATTTTACCATTTTTCATTGGGACTAACAAACACCCCAGGTATTCATGAGCTTGATGAATGGGGTGTTTCGTGAATGCTTGGACAATTATGTTCAAGTATTAATTGATGGCATATTGATATATTTTCGGATGAAGAAGGAACATGACGAACATTTGAGCTTAGAATTATAATGTTTACGGGAATACAAATTACAGAAATTGTTGAAATGTCCTCGACAGTTCATTGTTTAGGGCATGTTATATCTGAAGAAAGAATCATTGTGGATCCAGTGAGGGTAGAGGCTATTATGGAATGGCTTGCACCGACAAATGTACAAGGAGTACTCATCTTTTGGGTTTAGCAGGATATTACCAATGGTTTGTCGAAGGTTTTTCGAAGATAACAAATTTGATCGCGGAATTGCAGAAGGAAAAAAAGAAGTTGTATGGACCAAGAAGTGTGTGGAAGCATTTTGAAGGCTCATTGGGATGTTGATGACAACATTGATACTAAAATTCCTCGACTTGGAAAAGGATTTATTGGTATGCACATATGCATACAAGGAAGGCTTAAGCAGAGTATTGATGCAAGACGTACAAGTGATCGCCTATATCTCAAGGAAATTAAGAAGTAATGAGGAGTACTACGCAATGCATGATTGGTAGTTATTGGCCATTATGTATGCCTGGAGAATGTAGAGACATTATCTGATTGGATGAAAATTAGAACAAAAACATCACTGTGGAATGCAACAAATTTTGCGTAGAATGACTTGAACGTGCGACAAAAGCATTGGTTAGAATTACTTAGGAAATACAACTTGATATTAAGTACATTAAATGAATGGTGAATAGAGAATCACATGTGTTGAGTGGGAGACCACTCATATTCTCGGTGATACCTCTTCAAATGAATCTTAGAGAAATGATTCTAACTATACAGTTCGATGATAATTGGTATAAAGAGGTTAAGGAAATTTCATACAAGACACCATGATAGTACCAAGTTTGAAGGAGATACATTCGACCACGACTAATTGATGAGGTATAATAATCATATTTACATACCACCTAAAGAAAAATTGTGAAATTTGATCTTAAGAGAAGCTCATGGAGGAGTATGCATGGCTCATCCAGGAGTCATGAAGATGAGGGAAAAACTTAAGCCCTTATTCTTCTAGAAGGGATGATGGCGGACTTAGTTAGAAACATGGCTAGGTGTCTAGAATGTCAGCGAGTGAAAGATGAACATATACATTTGGTAGGATTACTACGGCCAGACGCTATTCCAAATTCTAATGGGAGGTCATTTCTATGGACTTCAATATTATATTGTCGTTGACGGTAAGGAGGCACGAATAGATTTTTGTGGTAGTTGATACTTTGACAAAGAGTGCACATTTTATTTCTATGCATATGACATATCAGGCACTGGACATAGATATATTTTTTATCAGTGAGATTGTTAGGTTGCATGGCGTGCCAAAAAGGATCCTATCTAATAGAGGATTGTTATTTACAAGACATTTTTGGACTAGTTTCCAAGAGCCCTTGAGGACAACTGAAATTTAGTACAACATATCACCCTAAGATAGACGAGCAGACAGAAAAAAAAAACCAAATTTTGGAAGATATGTTTCATATCTATGTTTTGGACAAACATAAATGTTGGGAAGGGTTCTTTCCACTCGTAGAGTTTACGTACAACAATGTCTATCAAGGTATCGTTAAGATGGAACAGTTTGATTTTCTCTACAGGTGATCGTGTCAAACGCCATTGAGATGGGATCGACTTGAGGATAGGGTCCTGGTGGGACCAAAAATGATCCAAGAAATGAAAGAACAATTGCAAACGATAAGACAAAGGATTAAAGAAGAACAATATCGGCATAATAGTTATGCTTATGTGCATTGCGTTGACCGCAACTATGAAATTGATGACCTATTTTTCTTTCGGATGAAACCGCACAAGAGTTCGATCAAGTTTGGAAGGGGTGCTAAACTCTCTCCTAGATTTGTGGGGCCTTTTGAAGTGGTGAAAGGGAAAGGACCCATGGCCTATCGACTATTTGTGCCACATTCTTTGAGGATTTTTCATGATGTTTTTCTTGTATCTATTTGCGACATTATGTTAGTGATCCTACATATGAGATTGACATGAGTTCCTTGTGGTGTCATACAAGTGTTCACTCACGGTGGAGACAATCCGTATCCTGGACCATCACATTCGACATATACGATGTTGAACAATTGATCAGGTCAAGTTCTAGTGGGACAATTATAGTCCACACTCGACTACCTAGGAGGACGCATATGATTTGTGCCAGTAGTTTCCATATTTATTTGATAGTTAGACATATAGATCTTGACAGATGCTTTAATTACTGCATTTTTATGCTGTACAACTTCAGGATGAAGTTTGAAACAAGAGGGGGTGTATGTAGCATCCTTCTCTTGCAAGCACATGTTATTGACTTATTCTTTGAGGACACTTGTGTGCAAGTGATCCGGTTATAGTATATGGTTATTTGTTTCTATTACGGATTCTTATGATGATGTTGATGGATTATGATTATGTTGTTTGATATCTATGTATTGACAGATGCTATTGACGAGTTTCCCCTGAGTGTGTAGGACACTTGACAGATTGAGGATGTGGATGGAATCAGTGGAGTCTGGACCTCCTTGGATTCCAGATTGAGTTAGGCAGTGGCTTGTATTGGTTTGAGTATTTCATTTATGCATATGTAACATATGATCGATTGTATTATGATGTTGTTTAAGGATCATTGACAATGTTTTGTTGATGGATGCAGGCTGACAATTTCTTGCTAATATGACTGACATAAGGAGTAAAGGGGCCATGCACATAAACCAGATATTGAGGGAGAGGTGTGGAAGCATCCATGTCACAACCTACTAGCACTCTCACAGTGGCTCAAATTGTAGGTTAACGATTACCTAGTTCAAGAGACCCATGATGTCGTGAGGGAAGACTGAGATAGTCGCTCATGAATATTTCTAAGGGGTACAGAATAAGACAGGGTCCTTATTCCTTGGAATCCCTTAGTATCTCACAAGGTCTCCCAAATGGAGCATTGAATCTACGGGTTGGATCAAAGGCGAGTGGCACCCTTGGAGCACAAAGTGCATCTTGAAGGGAGCATCATGTAATTAAAAATTTAAGTCAAAGGAGAGTGGCACCCTTGGAGAAATGAGAGCATATTGAATGGAACGTCACGGAAGTAACTCTTGATTCAATGAATCTAGATGGCCTAGAAAAACCTTGAGTGAATTTTTACACCTTGTAAAATATTTAAAAAGTATCAGATTTAATTAATTAATCAAGGATTGGAATTATTAATTTTAAACCCAAATGAAAGTTTAAGCCTAAGTCTAAAGCCTGGTGATATTACTAAAACAAAATTTACAATTTAAATAAAATAGGAAAATGGTAAATCAATTCAAGAATTTAAGAGAGATGAAGTAAATCTAAAGAATCAAGACAAAACAAATGTGTGTAGAAAATATGATCCGGATTTAGGAGTGGAATGAACTGATTAATAGACTGAATACAACAAACTTAGAGATATGAAGAATAACAAAATTATCCAGTGAACAATATCTTCTATTGAATAATGAAATAGGCTGAAACTGTAAAACTACATGACTGAAACACTTGATCGAATGGTGGTAGCTATCTTTGAGAAGAGATGTGGTTGCTACACACATACGTCTGAGCACAATGAATTAAAATGAGGCTTTAGAGACCTTTTTGATATTACTCATGAATTCCAAAACCCTAGACATCCCAAAACCTAACCCTAG
>CBVK0100502388.1:0-10682 GCA_900067695.1 Picea abies | reverse complement strand
TAGGAAAGCCCGCGTATATGTAGGGTTGACATTTTTAAAGGTCGACGTCCCCCCAAAAAACAAAATGAAATGCACAAAGGAAGAATTGAAATGTAGGAGGGGCTAGTATGTACTTACTAGGTCCAAGAGGAAATTAGTTTCGTCCACCGAAGCTCCCGGAATCAACTCTTTTCACAAATGGGTGTTTTTGGATTTTTAGTCAATTTCTCAATTAGCAATGGTAATAATGAGCTTCTAGCTTCTATTTATAGACTTTTTGGCCATTTTTTTGTCATTTTTTGGACCCCTCAGTCATTTTTTTCTAGCTTGAAAATCATGTAATATGATTCAAGAGTTTCTTAGGGCATGTTACGATAAGTGTTACTTTGGGTATTGGGATTTGTTTTGGAGATTTGGGTCATTTTAATGGTCCTTTGGTAAAAATTCATTCTTCCAATGTGTTGCATCTAGTTAGGATTCCACCTCCACTTTCTGTATCTCATTTTTTTTTTCACTTTGCCATAGGATCAAACCCACCAAATTGCGACACAGAACCATAATTGTTTCTTTAGAAGTGTCGTAATTTAGTGGTAGATCCTAACCCTTCATGGATGCTCTAGGTAGATCCTGATTGCATTTTGGCGTCCATGATGTTGTTAATGGTTATAAGCTCAGGAGTCTTGGTTAGTCTCATCCTGATTACAAGTTTGAACGTCATTTTAATGTTTCATTATCACTCTTGACATCACCCTCGGGACTCCAAAAACACAACGGGTCTTCTTTTAAGCCCTTTTCAGACCCTTTAAACATGAAAATATTGTCAAGCAATCTTGTTTCCCTTCATGCTCACTAAACTGAAATTTGAAGGCATGTCTGTTCGGTGGTAGTTTACCCCCTTTTCGGTCTGGATGGTCAACTATACAAGAAAAGGTATACTCTAGGAACCTCAGTTCTTTAGAAGAGTATTCTCAAGTATAATTTTAACCCTTTTTCAGGCTCGAGGAACTAAATTTATGAAAAAGGAACCCCCATGGAGTGCATAGTTAATCTTTTTTCAGACTCCCTAAACGTGAAAAGATGGTCGAGTGACCTTGTTTCTTCACACTCGTTAAAATAGTCCAGAAGAACATCCCTTATGGAGTCCATAGTTAAGCTCTTTTCATACTCCTTAAAAATGAAAATATTATCGAGTGATGTCTTTTTCACTCTTGTTAAAATGATTTTGAATAGACGTATTTTCAGTGTTGGTTTACCCTTTTTTTGAACCGAGTAGACTACCTTCGAAAAAGGTATCCCAGTGGAGTCTCCTTTTACACTTTTTCAGACTCTCTAAAAATGAAAAACCGTCGAGCTTACCTTCTCCAGGCTTGTTAAAATCACATCGAAGGACATGATCATTGTGTCTTATAAATCATATTTTCATTCCTGCGTCTTTGGCCTAATTCTGGTTCCATGTTTCTCTCAACTAAACCACCTAAAGCATGCCTTATACACAAGCCTCGTAGCACTTTGCCTCTGCATTTTGACACCTTGACCCATGGAGGGATTTTCCCGAGTGTCCTTTTCCTGCATATGTCTCCTTTCTTTGAACACCGGTATGTTCCTTACGCCTGGAACTAGTATGTTTGTGACACTTGTCTCTCCTTTGTAACGTAGCATTCTTTTATTCTTTTTCAAGCTTTCCAAAATTATTGAAAAAGACAAAAAAATCAAATATACCCCAAAAAGAGGAAGGGAAAAGTATTTTCTTTTTTGGTAGCACAATGAGTCACCCTTGGATAAAGCACATCCTTTTGTTTATTTGTCAAGCTCTAGGATTTGTTATGACCTTAGGAAGCGGTTCTCACTACATAGAGTTGTGTCCTCCTCCGTTTGGTTATTCTTCCAAACATATGGAGAGTTTGTGTTGCCTCTTGCATCGTGAACTTATGTGAATATCATGTTGCCTGAGTCTCATCATTTGTTGTGTTGTTGTCCAAGGGAAGTTTTACCAAGCCTGAGTTGGCCCCTCTACAGTTTGTCTCTTGACCTCATGCCCGACCATCCTGAAATTCCAATCAAGTCTTTGTTCGAAATCAATGAAGCACTCAAACTCATCATCAAGATCCTCTAGTATGTTCCCGGTGAGCTATCGAAGATCTATGGGTAGTGAATTCATACACTCCTATTACACTCCTAACCGATTCATGAAGATTTTGAAGCTATTTCTCGAGCTTTGAAGGCCTCATCTCTAGTCATCAAGCATCATTAGCTTCATGAAGATGGAGACTATNTGTATATCCGTTGTGTATTGTTCATGGATACACTTTATATAGTTATATGACATGGATCTACAGTGTATTTGATTGACATCCATGATTTTATTTTCATCCCAAGCATGGGTATGCGCGCCTCGATGAGACAATTGTTATTTTGCAGATGGCACCTCCCAAAATCTGGTCCCTGGGCTCATTCACTTCGTATGTTGGTGAAGATTGGTAATGTATTTTAGCCATCAGATGCTATTCTGACATCACACATTAGGGGGCATCTGTTATAACCCTAGTTTTCACCAAACATGCATACCTAGCATTAGGCCATATCCCTTGCCATTTTTTCCAAGCCATCATTAAACAACTCTTCCAAAAACCATCCTTTTGGAGACATACACACCTTGCACCACTGTTGCTTGCGTGTATACACTAGATAACCCATTACAGCCCACGTATATTGACAAAAGAACAAAAAATAGAAAGTTGTAGATGGAATACAAATTTCCACGTAAGTTTCCTAAACCGTTTGACCACCCATATCAGGAACTCAACCAAATACCTAGCCCTTTTTAGCCTATAAAAGGGGTAGGGGTCCCATTTGAATGAGAAAAAAATAAGAGCAAAGAAACTCTACCTCTTTTTGTACTACCCTTGCCCCAATCTTTTGCAACCATTTTGTGAGAACTGAAGAGGAGAAGCATATGTGGAAGCAGTTGGTGCATAGTTGAAGAGGAGCCCAGGACCAGATTCGAGGAGCAATAGCCGATCTCACCATTGTAAGTGACTTTTGTGAGGTTAATAGAAAGAATTACTTTTCCCGTCCCGCCATATGAGGTGTTCAATATCCAGTTTCGGTTTATATTTTATTAGAACCTCTAACCCACTAATTCATATATGAGATGCATGTTTGTAGTTCTTTGTTTGTCTGTTTGTGAATGAAGGTAAGCTTTGGGAGGAGACTTGCAGTCAAGGAGAAATCAAATGCAAAAGAATCAACACCAAATGCAGGGTTCAAAGTAGAGTTACCAGATCCTTTTATCCTTGTGTTTTATACATGAATGTTGGGTGTATGTCAGGATAATAGTAAAAAGTAGGAGGCTTTTGAAGGTTATTTCTGCATGCATTACTAAACCCTTAGTGCTTGTTCCTAGGGGGATTTCCCACCCACATCAACTGCCAACTTTAAAGAAGGAAATTGACACTCAATAGGTAAGACTGCTTCTAGCCCCTATAGGAGTTGAAAAGGTGAAAAACAGGTGGTAGTCTTCACAGATGTTCGGTAGGCCCACAATGTCGAGTACAACATCAAATGCCATGGCACTTCTTGACTGTCACAACAAAATCCTTGATTAATGAGGGTTAGAAGTAACCTGCACGTAGAATATTTTGGGTTATTTCCAACCTAGAAAAATGACCGCCACATGCTCCAATGTGTCAGTCATTCAAAACAAGCTCTTCTTATTCATGGATAAGACATCGAAGAAGAATGCAATCTACACCTCGATGATACAAAGTGTCATCGAGTGTAATATAGTTCTGTGCCTGATGTCGAATTTGTCGACACTCATCACGGGAAGTAGAAGTGAGGCACTTCAAAGTATGGAGATAGACTTGTATATATCCATACCAGGGGTCCGAAGATGCAATTAGAAAAACATCTCCTTTAAGAGGCGATTCTTTGGGCATGATATCACTAGACTTGACCGAAGTTTCGAAATAAGCTCGACAAAGACCAACAATTTTTTGGATTTCATCGAAACAAAATCCAAGTCAAATTCATGGAGGATTACAATCCATCTATTGATATTTCCGCCAATGACCCATCATGTTAACACGTATTGGAAAGGGTTCATGACAACAATGACAGTGGTCTTGCGAAGAAAAATGTAGTGATGGAACTGTTGGACATCATGAACTGCCACCAAAGAAAGATTCTCAACGTGATAATAGTTGAGTTCTGACCTAACCAGACATCAGCTAAGGTAATATATAACGTTCTCTTCGAGCATATAATCTTCTTGAACCAAGACCATTTCAATGGTCGACTTCGCAACAACTAAATAAAACAAGAAATATCTGTTATAATCAGGAGGCCGGAGAAGAGGAGAAAACATTAGGGTTCATTTCAACACTTCAAGGTAGCACTAAGCAACTTCATCCCAACAAAATGGGACTCCTTTTTTCAAGAGATGCATAAAACCTTTAGTGATCTCGATGTAATTCACGAAAAAACGTCAAAGAAAATTTGCTTTCCCCTATAAGCTCTAAAGTTGGGGTATCATGCACGGGGGAGGCAGTTGAACTATTGCCTAAACCTTGAGAGGATTAACCATGATCCATATTGTTGAAATAATAAAACCTAAGAGATGACCTAATGTCACACAAAAACTACACTTGTTAGGATTCAAGTGAATCTGATAGTAGTGACATTGTTCAAAGTTTAGTCGAAGATGAGCGGAATTATCAAATATCTTGTGAGAGCGTAATGCTAGAGAATTAAGATATGCTTCGACTATGTGTCTAAGGTCATGAAAAGAAAATGAAATGGACTACTGAAAGGTGGCTCCAACATTCCTTAGGCCATATTACGATACACGAACATGGCCCAAGGAAAAATAAAAGTTGTTTTATGTTGGTCCTCGAGTTTGATTTGAATCTGATTGTATCCCGAGAAACCATCCATGAATGAAAATACCTTGCAGCCTATGCACTCATCAACAATATGATCGACGAACGGAGTGGGAAAGTTATCTTTCGTACATACCTTATTCAAATCATGGAATTCCATGCACACGTGAATCCTGTCTTGTTTCTTGTTAACTGGAACTGGGTTTGACACCCATTCCATAAACTGTACAGGGTAGATAAAATCATCTTTGAGCAATTTTTCTACTTCTTCCTTGATTGTTGCCGCTTTTCAAGGATTTACCAAACAAAGATTTTGTCAAACCAGTTTGGCATCAATATCAGCTGTAATTTCATGCTTGATAATTCGTGGGTCAATGTATGGAATTTCCTTGTAAGACCAGGCAAAAACGTGGCAAAATTATTTGAATAAGTCAATGTAATTTCGAATCTCTTAGAGGGAGCAGTCCACTCCGATGAAAAAATTTTCCACAACACCAAGGGTTTTGGAGGTATCTATTGGAATTGTTGTGGAAATGCTTGCCATGTTACCCTCGGCATAAACTACATGTGTAGCCAGAGGATTAATAGGACAATAATTATCTACATTCATGTTCTAAATAAATTATCCTGTCTCTATTCTCCTTAACTCGAGAAGTGATGTATACCATCCCAAGGTCTATCGAGACCAATTGATTCCTTGAGAATCGCCTCGTCCAAGGGAAAAACTAGATATAAAGGATCTTGAGTGGAAATAGAACCTTGAGCCCAAATAGGCTCAAGAAATTGATCTAACTCTTATGGGGGAGTCAGATCGGTGTTGGCCGAAGTATGCAGAACAATGTTGTATGCACCCTTAGTCATGGAAAAGGGCATGGCCATGCCAAGATGCCCTATCCATTCCATAGAGGCCGATGGGGA
This sequence comes from Picea abies, assembly GCA_900067695.1. Classification (NCBI taxonomy): domain Eukaryota; kingdom Viridiplantae; phylum Streptophyta; class Pinopsida; order Pinales; family Pinaceae; genus Picea; species Picea abies. Next base: position 4,905 of record CBVK0100502388.1, on the reverse strand, counting down.
AGGTAAAGTATATGTATCATTAAAGTATCTCATTCTAAATGACGACACTTGTATAATTTCATCCTTAGGATGGTTGGGAAAAACTGATATAAGCTTGACGTCGCTAGAAGGCGACATGTAATCAAAAGTTCCCATCAACAGTGGAAACAAACCAACACCTAAGTTGACAATGCTAGGCTATGAAATATCAATCATTGGGACCGTGGAAGCCCCCGATGAAGGGTCAGGATGGGAGAAAGACAATTGGTCAATGGTCCAAATCCGAACCTCATTCAAAAAACACAAGACCCAAAAAATCGTAGCAACCAATTCATGCATCACTTAAGTCCAACTCCTCCCTAACAATAGGTTTTAGTCGAGAGGCACATCGACCACTTCAACTTTGACACACACGGTTTTTCCTCTCAACTACATGTGGAAAGAAGGAATGATTCCATGTTGTCTTAATGATCGACTGTCAAACGCCATAAGAAACATAGAAAATGGAGATAACCCAGGCTGGCCAATGGCCTTCCAACATGCCAATGACATCACGTAAGTTGAGGCACCCTCATCAACCATTGTATGAAAAATGTTTCGTGTAAAATATTTCATGGTGTAAGCCACTACTATCTTAAACACAACGTGGTAAGGAAGACGTGGTTTCAAGTTGGTTGGATAAAAAATGATCTCTCCCAGATTAAAAGTATCTATTGATCCCAAGGCAGATAAAAGAACTTTTCTCTATGAAGGGAAACTTTAGAGGACTTCCAAAGTAGACATCGCAGAAGGGGTCTGTGAAAAATCTTCCACAATGGATTATTTTTGGGCGGCCCTCACATTTGGATTATGAGAAGCCTTATTAAACACACCTTTTGGGATGCTAGTCATCGTTTCTCTCGCTGCCTTCTCAATATGGAGAGGAGTCAGTGGGTTCATGGCTTCTTTACCCTTTTCAACATATTTTGGAATTTTGTAATCTCAGGCTCTGGTCGCTATATTAGCTTTGACATTCATCATGTAAATATTCACGGTCAGGTTTTTATTAGTAGGCGTGGGGGGTCCCTGACTTCCCCTTGATGCACTCGAGGATGATGAAGCCTGAGCCATGTTTTTCCCTTGTGGAAAAGGGTTCATCAACACAACAGTATATTTCTATGCTAATATATTCTAAGCTTCTGCAAGCTGAGGGAACAGATGAGTCGGGTGGTCTTCCGTGCAAAGATTACATGGATAATTCGACTTCTTATTCTCTGTTTTTCCCCCGCCAACATTATTGATATCCTTTTTATCCCATTTACCCTTCTTATTCCATTGTTTCTTCTCTCCCTCAGGATGTTGGTTGGCCTTAGGGTTCGTCAAATGCACACTATGTACATCTGACATATGGGTAGGGGGGACAATCGAACTAGAAGTTTGGCTAGCCACAATATGTTGTATTGAAAATTGTTGCAAATGATTCAACAACATGTTCATGGAATTGCTCTGTGCTGAGCCCACAATACCATTGGCATGGGATCCACACTTTTTCTTTGCCTTATCGAGAATAAACTATGACACATATGGAAAAATCTCGTAGAGCATGCCAGATTGAGAGTAGATCAGTTCAAGCTGTTGCACTCTCATAATCACCTCCTCTTCTGAAAACACTCTGGAAGTCACTACATCCTTGGATACGTAGGGCACCAAATAATTTAGGAACCACTCAAGCAAGAAAGAAGGAGGGACATGGACCTTAATTAAGATCTTTTGAGCCACCATTCTCAGATATGATCCAATATGTGGTCAGCCTTGGTTTTCTCAAAGTTGGCCAACAATTAAGTGTCGGCATTGTATCTCAAAGGTAACTTGAAATGGTTCAAGAATACCATTTCCAAGTCATTGAAGTAAGATTACCTCGAGCGGTCAAGCTCAATATAACATTTTGCGGCACCCCCTATAGGAGTGCGTTGGAAAAGGTGCAACTGGATGAAGTTGTCCCTCAATGAGTTTGATGAGCACCATAAATGAAAATTCATCACATGATCACCTGGATATTCGCCAGGCTTGCCTTCAAATTTCAGAATATTTGAGGAAAACTTAGTCGGCATGGGGGCCAACGTGGATCGTGACAAGTTGTTTTGTTTAGTAATTTCGACAAGTATGGAAGATGTAGCATTGTTAGAAACGATAGTTTTGGTTGTGAATTATTTACAGGAAAAGAGGGTCCTGGAGTTTGATTAGCACCAGGTTGCTAGGAAAAAGTTGGACTACTGGATAGGGTTTTGGTAAAAATTGTGGCCTTGACCAACATAGGGAAACTGTGTCTGTTGGGGTATCATTGGCTGACTTCCATAATTGGACGACATAACTTGTGTGGGGATTTCTCTCTGCATTGTGTTCAAAAGACCTTGGAAGGGGATGCCCCTAGATGATCCGATGGACATGGGTACAGATCCCTGGTAGGATTTCCATTGAGCATTTAAAGGGGTTCCCCCGACTAACATCCCTTGCAAGGGAATTGATCCATGCCAAGGATTCCAAAGACCCTGTGTGGAGAAAACTCTAGTTGTCACTCCCTGTGAAGGAATAAAACCTTGCACTGGGTTTTTTTGACCAAAACCGGGGTTTCCCCTAGCTGAGATAAAATTCGAAGAAAAATCATTGTTCCCAAATGTGCTGAACAAATAGAAGGACATAGATCCCACCATCATTGTATAAGACAATGGTCTTGTTAGCACAGGAATTTGCAGTAGCATTTAAATAACCTCTTCAGGCATATACGAGCTTCTAACCTATAAAATCAAGGTGATTGATTAGTCTCATCATACAGAAGATAATAGATATTCCATAGAGCCATGGTGCTACGGATTTGTCTATATAGCATGGTCTTCCATTTTACTACCTAAAATGCTACCAAATCTGTTAAGTAGTGTAATGATGGCACTATGAATTCCATAGGTTTCTACAAAATCTGTTTTCATATCGTATGATACTAAATATGTCAACATTTCAGTGATTTAGCTATGAATTATGATGGCGCTACCAAATTGCACACAGACACACAACAAAGGCTACTGAAATTCTGGTAGAGGTTGAATTGTGTAGAGTTATTCTACCAGTTTTCAGTCACTAATTTAAATCTTGGATTGTGAACAATTGAGAAGGTATTTTTGAAACATGGAGGAGGTTTTCGTTTATAACATTCCAAATAACAAAAAAATCTCTTATTTTTTCAAAATGTGCTATGTTCAGAGAGATATCATACATAGAAGCAGCGTTATGGAATGTGCTGCGTAAACTCTATTTTAAGACTGTTGAACTGGCATTTTTTACTGATCTAAAAATGAAGAAGACTTGAAAATCTTGAAATTATTGCAAGTAAATGTTATGTGTTAAAATGAAAAGGATCAACTTTGGAACACATAAATTAAAGGATTACTCATGCAAAATACAAATAGACAGCAGCATAATCAATGAACATAAGCACATAAAACATAACAATTGATAAAGGAGTTCACCCCTCTCTTGGGCTACATCTCCTAGTCTAGCTTCCAATGGATCATTATTATTAATTGATAAAAGTTCTCAAAAACATGTCTTACAATGCTCAAACTGACCAACTGACTACTCCAATGGCTTCAGAGCGTCCAAAAACCCCTATCTGGGCTCTTTTGGCACCTCAATCGGTCGAAAAATGAAGAAGTTAGGCCTCCTGGAAGTCCCGCCTTCAAGCTTGTTGTCTCTGCATCTACAAAATGCACCCTTGTCAAATGAACCTGGCACACACGCAATAAATAGCGTAAAAACCCAACACTGGGTGCAACTGCGCCAACGACGAAAACTATAGGACTGTTATGGGTGCACCAACCCCTAACTGCCTAGCACCTGGGCACATGGGGAGTTACAATATGACCACGAGCTTTAACCGTTACCAACCGTTTGAAACCAAACTTAAGCCCCTTCCGTGCTATGTGTGGTCACATGCATAAACCATATAACCGTGGCTCATAACACAAACCCCATGCCATTTTTATAGAGGGCATATGACATGGTCGTATGGGTTGTTGAAACACGCGCTCTGTAATACACAAACCCCGACTCTATATGGCATGGTCACATATAAAATAATACGACCGCGGGTCGGGGCTAAGCCTCGGCCCGACCCCCCCGCCATATACAATAATATGCGAATTCAAATGTAATAAAACACACATATATAATAAGAATCAAGTGGCAGTGCAATGGTCGGGCGGATGTTGTGAAGACTTATGTGGTGGGGAGGTCCAGGGGTTGAACCCCATGGACTCCAATACATTTTGACAATAGACCAAACAACCAATACCGGGGTGCCACGTGGCAACCCATGATTGGGCCACGTGGCATCCAATCACTTGCCCAAACAGTGCCACATGTCAACTTCCCATTCGACCAACTGTCACCCAATAAATAACTTCCACATCACCATAGGTACGGTCGTATGACTCTACCACATCAGCCTGTACGGACTATACGGACTGTACAGTCAGCATCAATTTTTTTCCCTGTTTGAATTTATGAATAGATTGCAATATCTCTCGCTCTTGACGTCCGTTTGATATGGAATGAGTTGCGTTGGGTTTGCAACGATGAGGCCTACACTCTCGTCCGGTTTGAAGTGATTTTGAGCACTTTGAATTTTTGAGAAAAATTTGATCCCCTGATCACACCTCCCCATTGGGAAGCTTTTGGATCTCCAAAAGACTATTTTCATTCTATGTAAAGATGAGGGTATAGTTCCCTCACACTTCCAACCTCAATCCACTTGGCCTTGCTTGGATTCGTCCCTTTAATACCAACTCGAAGATACTCCACATTTCCTTGTTTTGAAGTTTGCATTCTCCTGTCAAGGATGGTGTCTTCATGCAGTTCTATAAGATACTCTGGGGAAAAATCATCTATGGAAGG
>CBVK0100502386.1:0-10683 GCA_900067695.1 Picea abies | reverse complement strand
CATGATATACATAATATATGATAGTGGGGTTTTTAGCTTTACACTTTCTTGGTAAAACTTTTGTGTTATGTGTTCTTGATATTTCAATTTGTGATTGTGGTTGTGATCATGGTTTAATTTTCCACAAGAATAATAGTAGAAGTGATTCTGTATTTAAAAATGGCGTATAATTGTTAGATCAGGAGAATCGTAGGAAATACTTAATTTGTATTGAAATTTCTACAAAATAGATACTCATGTCCCTTCCTGGTTATTCGTAAACCTCCCACAAAATCCATGGAACTGATTTCCCAAGGTCAAGTGGGTATAGTTAAGGGATGTTATAGACCTTTCTTCCTATTACTGGGATTCCTAGTACATTAATAAAGTATAAAACCTATAATATATCGCACTACATATTCTTGGATTATAGGCCAGTACACCCACCTCTGTAAGTTGGCAATTGTCTTTCCAACTCCAAAATGTCCTACAACCTTAGAGGTGTGAACCTATTTGATAAGTTGTATTCATTCAACTTTAGGGACATAAATATTGTTGAGATTGTATATTAACCCATTATAGAAATTATAGCCAACCTTTTCTCCACCTTATTCTATATGAATTTGGCCCAATAATTGTTGAAACACCTCCTTGAAGTCCTCATATTTTGTGTATGCCTATCTGTATGCATCATGGGTAAAATGATCCATGTGCATTAGAGTTTCCAAACATGTAATATTGGATGTGGGTGGCCTTAAAATAATGTCTTCCAAATCATTTGTGTTTCTCTTCTTATATTTGATGAGTAAACATTTTTTTTGTAAAAACCCCATCCACTTGTAATGTATGGTTTGTTGTATCTTACTCTGGGCATGCAAATATTATAGAAATTGGTGATCTATGTGGATGATGGTATTCTTTCCCATTAGATTGTGCTTCCACTTCTTGAGAGATTGAACTAGGGCATAGAGTTCCTTGTCATAGGTAGGGTAGTTGGGAACTTCCCCATAATATATTTTAGAATGATAGCATATAGGCCTTCCTCGCATTAAAACTACTCCCATGGAATACCCACTTGCATGTATCTCCACTTAAAGAGGATTAAGAGGATTTCTTAAGTTCGGTAATGCGAGAACCGGTGCTTGACTAATATTTCTTTTTATCTCATCAAAAACCTTCTGTTGATTCTTCCTCCATTGGAGACTCTTATTGCTTGTTTTTATGGTGTGGAGTGGTGCATCTACTACTGAAAATGAAGATATAAATTTTTGGAATCATTTTGTTACCCCCAAAAAAATCCTAACTTCAATGAAATTTGTAGGAATGGTTCATTTCATGATGGCCTCTATATTTTTAGGATCTATCTTGAGCTCCCATCCATTGATCGCATACCCCAAATACACCAAATACTACTAAGAAAACTCTCATTTCTTGAGGTTATCCAACATTTGGTGCTTCTTTAGAATCGCTAACACCTTCATGATATGTGAGATTTGCTCCTCCCAGGTAGCACTATAAACTGATATATCATCCAAATAGACTATGACAAATGAATCTATATATGGGTATAATACACCATTCATCAGTCTCATAAATGTAGTTGGTGCATTACATAAGCCAAATGGCATGACCAACCATTCATACAAAACTTACCTTGTCTTGAAGGAAGTATTCCATGTCTCTTATTCCTTTACTCATCCATGGTAGTATCATGATTTAAGATCCAACTTGGTGAAATATTTTGTGTGTCGCAATTAATATAACATCATCGATCCTGGGTGGAGGGTACCAATGTTTTAGTGTAATATTGTTCTATGATCTATAGTTGATACACATTCTACAGTTCTTGTCCTTATTTGGTACCATTATGATAGGTGAGCCACAAGGTGAGTTTCTTAGTTTAATCACTCCCTACTCTAGTAGTTGTTGCAACTTATTCTTCACTTCATTTTCTTCTAGAATGGACTATCTAAACAACTCAATGTTCTACAATGGGGATTCTAAGAATAATTGTATTACGTGCTCCACTTACCTCTTTGGTGGTATCCCTTTAGGATCCCTGGACACTCTTTTGTACACTTGTAGCAACTCCTCCAACTAATGTTTCTTCTCTTTAGTACACCCCTCCAGGGATTCCCTTACACTTATGGACTCATCATCATACTGATTTTCTATTAAGAAAAGTAAAACACATTTCTTACTGGGACTAATCAATTTCTTGTCTTGGTTGGCAATTATCAATGAGATATTTGATTTTCCTTTATGTGCATTGATGATGTAAGACTTCCCATCCTTGATTAGTCGGTACTAGTTTTCCCTCTGCATCAAGATTGCATCGTCAATATATATGTAGGGGCTTCCAAACACTACTCTGCATACATCAAGGGGTACTATGTCCAATTCCATTTCATCAATAAAATTAACACTTACAACAAATTTAATCTTAGTATGTTTCATTACCGTGATCTCTTCATCCTTGTTTACCCATCCTAGTGGATATGGGCTAGGATGATCATGAACCTCCAATCCAATATTTATAACAAGATATGATACTATGGGATTATCCTATTAAATAGAGTCTAACAAAGACTGTATCCTGGTCTTCTTGACCTTGATATTGATGTGGAAGAGTTTTCTCATCTCCTTCTCTTCCTGGTGATGAAGGATACTTAGATTCACATCCTTAGCCATTTATTTGAAGACAATATTTTCATCCACATCGGAGCTTTTTTCAACTTGATTTCTCAAATATATGGATAGAATATTATTTTTCATTGCATTCTTCTTGAGGTTCTTCAACTTCAACTTTGGATGTATTTTCCATAAATTTTCCTCAGTGTGCCCATAAATATTTCAATAGTTACAATGGTTTCTAGGATATTTTCACTAATGTGTAGTGGATTTCTTCATCTTATCCCTTCCCCCTTTCTACTTCTTCTTCCCACTTTTGCAAGCTTCTTTGTGTTATTTCTACATGAAACTACTTTGATTCCCTTTCTCATGGCCTATGTTTTCCATATATCGTGCATATACATATGCATAGTCCATTGTCATTAGATTGAAAATAATCACTTGCTTTCATAGATGTCTATGTAGACCCCTTAGATACTTGAGGAGTACATATGGGATCTTGGGAGAGAAACCCATCATAATGGCCATTATTCAGAACTCAGTAGTGTACTCCTGTAAACATTTTCCTTGCTTTTTCCTAAATTAGTGCCACTAAATTCATTGATACTATATATACCCTATAGGGAATAATTGGTACTTGATGAGGGTATTGACTTACTTCCACCTAGTTACCAGTGGATCGGGCTCCAACTTAAGTGTTTATGTATGGATTTCCCACTAGGTTAAATCATGGCCCTCTAAATTCAATCTGGAAAATTATATCTTGTGTTCTTCATCTATATGGTGAATGTTGAATTAAACTTTTAGTTTTTGTAGCCAATTATTCATTTTCAATGCATCGATCTCACCTTGGTATGTCTTTATGTCCAATTTTTCTTCCATCTTGAATAAATACTGTGAAGGGTTTATGGTACTAGAACTTGACTGCTCTTTCTTGGGTTCTTTCCACAACTCCTTTTTCAAGTATTAGTTATTCCTTGATTTCACATATGATATGATCTCTGAGATCAAGCCTCCAACTTTTCTAAATGGTACAAGATTTCTTTCTCTTCAAGCCTTGCAAATCTCTCCTCTATTTGATCTTGAGGTTTTTTATGAATAGACTCGTCAGCAATGGCTAAGGTTTTATGACTTTTTTCTTAAATCGATTCCTGGATCCCTACAAATTTATAAAAATACGCCAAGGAAATATACTCTGATACCAATATGATCTACAAACTACCATGAATATTCCACTGGATAGTTCATCACAATAGATCTAATAAAAAACTGAAATATTTACAATGAAGGTTAATTTCCTTTAGATATTAGATTCTTTAACTATTAATTTTCTGCTTAAAATGTATGAATTAGATAAAATGTGAAAATGAGAGAATAGAAAAATACTCACATTACATCCACAAACAAACATGAGATATAACATGGAAACGTAATATAGGAGAAAACCTTGCTAGAAGGTGAGGCCTCTCTGCTCTATTTTCTTGAAATGCAAGTACAAAGAAAGAGTCACTTTTTGTGTAGTTCCCTTTGACATTGGGGCCTGTATGGATGCTACAAAATATCTCTTCCTCTATTATGCTCTCAAAATACCACTCCTAGGTGCTTTGCACAACTATTAAACAAATACAATGCTAAATAATGAAACCCATTCTCCTCCTAGGGGCATGGTATTTAAGATATCTTGATAGCCATCTAGGGGTAGGGTTTTGACTTCCTAAACCCTCAATTGTGATNNGATAGCCATCTAGGGGTAGGGTTTTGACTTCCTAAACCCTCAATTGTGATTAGGTTTTGGACCTTCTAGAATATTCTTGAAAGTAATCATGTAGATATCCCCATATATTTGAGTAAGGGGGGGACACATGGCATCCACTCATACTATGGTGGTCAATAACGTAGGTCAACTTGTCGGAGGCATAACTTTCACATATGAGCTTCAATTGAGGCATGGTTTGGACTATTGGAAATGTATGAGAGAGTATAACACTATGAAGGATGTGGCTGCAATTTATAGACACTAGAACCCCAAAAAAATGTCATTTAATGTCTCAAAATGTCCCTTTAAGGTTCTAAACCCCAAATTTCCAAACTGGTACCTAACACTAAATGGCCCTTCAAGATGATTCCTCCAACTTTTTTCACTCTGAAAGCAATGAGATAGATGAAAAATAATACAATGTTCCAATTAGAATCATGCCTCCCCATTTACGCAGGGTTTGTTTCCTCAAAATATTACTGAATTAGGTGAGGATATTTTTCCTCTACCTTCTCCCTATAGTACAACTTTTCTTTTCTTGGAAGTTGTCCTTTCAATTGAATATGCCAAAGGTCATGTTGACCATGTCTTGTAGTTCTTGAATGATTTTGAAAAACTATTTCTTCTTCCAAATTTGTCTGAGTATCTAGTGCTAAGTCCTCTTTGGAAGGTAGGACCTGCTCCTCCTCATAACCCAACATGGAAGGCTTGTAGAGTTTGAGATTCTCTAGATTCACTACTAAGTAAATGTGCATGTACGAAGGTAGATTGAGTTTGTAGGAATTATCTCAAATATTCTACAATATATCGAACGATCCATACCACAGAGCCTTGATCTTATTACTAAGACACTATAGTATTTAGTTATTCTTTTGTAACCAAAATCTGTCCCCCACTTTGAATGACCTCTTAGTTCCGTGTTGATCATTTCTGGCCTTATACTTTTCCTCTGACTTATTCAACATCTCATATACTTGAAAATTGTTCTTTCTAATGTTTTCAACAAAATTTTGTACTCTCAATGCATCTCCTATGAGGTCCTCCCTCACTCCTCATTTTCCATATACATCATCTAAGGGTGAAGGTGGAAAATATCCAAAAAATGTTTTAAAAGGTGAATTACCAATAGAAGTTTGGAATACTCTATTATAAGAGTGTTGTATGTAGATCATATTTTCATCCTAGGTATTTGGATGCTTCGAATTGTAACCCCAAAAAAGCTGCACCAAATTCTTGTTGACTACTTCTATCTTCCCATATGTCTTTGGATGGAATGTTGTAGATATCTTCAAATCACTATCCATATTCTCTCACAATGTAGTCCAAAATGTGATAAGAAATATGGTATCCACATTTGATATGATTCTCCTTGGCATCCCAAAGTGCACCCATAATCATTTCAAGAACATGATTGATGCATCATGTTGATGGTCTTTTTACAAGGCATCAGAATGAAGATATTGTTGAACATGTCAACTACCACAAATAGTTATTCATGTCCCTTCATGGTTGTTGGTAAACCTCCGACAAAATCCATGGAAATTCTTTCCAAAGGTCCAGTGGGTACAAGTAAGGGAAGGTATAGACCTTGATTCCCATTACTGGGCTTACTGGTACAACAAATTACACACCCTCTAATATATTATGCGACATATTCTTGCATTTTGGGCTAGTACACATACCTCTATAAGTCAGAAATTGTCTTCCCAACACCAAAATGTCCTACAACATTGGAGGTGTAAACCTCTATGATAACCTGCAGTCATTCACCTTTAGGGACATATATCTTGATGAGATTTTACAGTAACCCATTCTTGAAATGATAGTCTTTGTTTGTGTCACCTTCTTCTATATGAATTTGGACTTGTACCAACTGAAACACCTCCTTGAAGTCCTCATATTATTTGTATGCCTTTTTGTATGCATCATGGGTAAAAGGCTCCATGTGAATTAGATTTCCCAAAGATATAAACTTGGATGTGGGTGCCATTGAAAGCATGTCTACCAACTTGTTTGTGTTTCCCTTGTGCTCCATCAATCACATACCCAAAATGCACCAAATATTTCTAAGAAAAAACACATTTATTGAGGTTAGATGGTAGTTGGATCTTCTTAAGAGTATCTAACACCTACATGACATATGCTATTTTCTCCTCCTAGGTAGCACTATAAACCAATACATCATCCAAATAGACTACAAAAAATGAATCTAGATATGTGTGTAATACATCATTCATTAGCCTAAAAAATGTATTTTGTGCATTACATAAACCAAATAGCATGACTAACCATTCATACAAACCTTTTATTGTCTTAAAGGTAATCTGCCACGTGTCTTCTTCCTTGACACATACCTAGTGGTCTTCCAATTTGAGATCTAACTTGGTGAACTATTTATGTGCTACAACTGATCTAACAGGTCATTGATCCTAGGTATATGGTACTCCTTTTTTAGTGTAATTTTTTTCAATGTTATCTAGTTGATACACATCTGTCAAGCCCCTTCCTTCTTTGGTAGAATTATTATAGACAACCCACAAGGTAAAGTGCTTTCTCAAATCACTCTAAAATGTGATGAGAAATCTGGTATCCTTATCCGAGATGATACTCTGGGTCCCAAAGTGCATCTAGACCTATTCAAAGAAAATGTTATTTGTGTATTTTCCTTTGATGGTATTTTTTCAAGGCATGAAAATGCACATATTTTTGAACCTATCAACTACCACAAATAGAAATACATGTCCCTTCTTGGTTTTGGGTAAACCTCCCACAAAATCCATGGAAACAATTTTCCAAGGTTGAGTGGGTATAGGTAGGGGATGGTATAGTCCTTGCTTCATGTTAATGGGCTTATTAGTGTTGTTAGGAAATAGAAATTTGATAAAAATAATATTTCAAATCATAGAAACGACACATAAATCACATGAGATTTATCCTGGAAAACCATTATAGAAAATCCAACAAACAATAGTTCTATTATTTCTTGTTGGGCACTTTTAGTCCAATTTTGCGCGCGTCCTGTCCTTCTTACCACTGGGGAGTTTTAGACCCAGGGTTCATCCATAGTTTTCCAAAAAAACCCAAAGCATCCACATATCAATCCTCATTCAAGGCCAAGTAAAGTCTCACCTGAAATGAAGATGGGATCACAGATAGCATATAGTATTGTAACAAGAACACATGCTTAAACAAATGAATAGTCATTGCAATTGGAATCCACGTAACTCATATCTGATAGAATATTTAGGACTGAGAATGAAAACAATACACAAAAATATTTAGCTCATACATCACAGGCACATAATGAATCGTAAATTTCATATATTTATTATTGGAAACCCTCCATCATATGAGAGATATACATTGTGCAGGAAAGCCACATATGATAGTCATATAACCTCGTTTATTTGATATATAAAACCTCATACTTACAACAGGATAAAAAAATGCACCTTTCTTCAAAACTTGTTAGCGTAGGCCTATGTTGATATAAGAGTCAATTTTGGATAAAAGGTCGAGAAAATCATCGTAAAAGAGGCAGATTGGACCAAGAAGGAGAGCACACCATATTTTGAGGAAAAGCAACACACGCAACATGATTTGCAGAAATCCAGTGCAGATGTGGAAAAACCTAACCATGTTAGGGTTAGGGTTTTGGAGTCATATTGTAAGGGTTTAACCCATTTTTGTAATATAAATAGAAGAGGTCTAAGGTAGAATGAAACACCTATTTATCTATTGGATCTAATATTTTTCATATCTCTTGGAGAGAACTATTTTGAAGAACCTATTTTGGAGTCCTTGTTGAGGTGAAGTATGTTTTGATATTTGTGGAGATCAAATGGTGTCAATATGGAGATGTAGCTGAGGGTTAGGTCGCAAGCTGTGGAGCTTGATGCAATCCTGGTCTACCTCACTACTCTCCATTATATTTTGATGTAATGCATGCAATTCCTTTTGATGAATAAGAAAAGAAATAAAATATCTTCGTGGACATAGCCCTAGGTTGAGGTGAACCACAGTAAAAATATGTGTGCACTGTGTTTGAATTTATTTACTATTTTTGCAGTTATGATTGAATGATTAGATCGATGAATGAATGGTTTTACTTATAATGTGGACTAGAATATATATGTAGAATGAATATTATAAATGAATGAATGAAAGGATCTGATGAATATTGAAATATAATTCATGGTTAAGTAGAAATAGAAGTAATAAGAACAACCCCAATCCCTTCCATGACTGTAGACACCTGCATCCTGCAGTCACCCATAAACCATCTCGGGTGAGACTGTGTTGTGCACTTTGTGCACAATGTAGCCTTCTGGTTTACCAGAAGGGCCGATGGTGATAAGGGTTTTGTTGGAGAAGTAAGGTAGAACCTAGGTCAGCCCATACGTCCAACAAAACTCATACATAGAATAGACTCATAACTATATTCAAATCATTACAACAATACAAGAGGCCCTGGATGAGCTTGATACTGATACCTAATCCAACTCAAAAACATCTAACTAGATAGCTCTATTTCTAATGTTAGATCTTCCTTTTATATATTTTTCTACTGGAGAGCACTATATCTTTCTTCTCTACTCCACTTGTTTTTCTGATACAACTTCCTCACACACATCTGGTGCCTGCCAATGTTCCACATTGACTCTCTACAACAAGTGAAATCTTAACTTCCTGGCCGACTTGTTCTCTAGTCATCCCACGTCTTTATGTGTTTTCGATAATGATCAGTTGAGAATATTTCCCCATGATTTCTTTCTTGATTTAGGTGGGCATATTCTTGTTTTCCGGTGCAACTAACAAAACTTGGACCGATGTGCAATTGGTAGCCTTTACGATTGGTGTGCAACTGACAAAACCTGATTTAGTGTGAACTCTATGTCATTCCTCACACATTTCATTATGCATGTGCACAAATTTCAAATGAGTGCACACAACTTCATTTGTGTGTGTGCAAAAAACTGAACCCAAAACTTTGGGTGCCAACAAGCCCCCATCACTATTATCTAGTTATTCCTTGAGCTATTTTATTTAAGGAATGACCATCGTTTTGGACAATATAGTACATATGAATTCCTCCACAAAGTCCTTATACTAATTTTCAGGCTCATTGATTTGGGCCTAGAGATCAGTGGAAAGTTGAATAGTTTCTTCGGTGTCAATGGTTATGCCTTGAAGATTTGTTAAATCTTTTATGTTGAGATGTTCGAAGAGGAGGGCGACAACAAATTGTATGTACAAGATATGAGTATATCATTCCATAACTCTTTTAGCTAACAAAGTGATAATCTATCACATATGTTTTTGCTGAACGATCACTGAAGTGTTATCCTTTGTTTATGTGGCAATGACATGCATTATAGCGCATGCTCTATGGGGGTAAGTAAACCCACATATTGTTTTTGTATTGAAACCTTAGCCTATATTGTGTGAGTATGATCATAGAGAGTCATGAGCTCTAGGGGGATATATAAATAATCCCACAATTTGAAACTCTGAGTGACCAACATGACGAAGCCTTGGGAATTGTCTCGACCCTCCTGAATGACATTGATCGAATCTCCTGAATCGACACTGATTTACCTGTATCTGTGTGAGGAAAGTTGACCATATTATGGAAATCACATGTAAAACGAATATAATGTTCATACCTGGTGAATATTTTGGGTGGGATGTGAACTTTCTCGATATATGCATTGATTAGTTGGGTGTACCATTGCTTGAATGCTTTAGAAAGGGAAGCTTGTTTATTGGCCTCCTTGGAATGTTGGAGCAGTAAGAACTAGCGAGAGAGAAATGAAGGGACATTCTCCATATCAATTTCAAATTCGGGGGTGCCTTCCATAGTGCCATGACAAGGTAAGTTGATGTTCAGGGAATTGGTGGGGGTCATGGATATTATATTCAAAAAATTTGAGGAAGGATACTTTGTAAAAGGGTAGGTCTTCATTGAGGACATCATAGGGAAGTACAAAAACGGGAAGTGATATTTCTTTCACATCCTTAGACATTTTATAGGGTTTATCAAGGCTATATGAAGCCATATTAGAAGTGGTTGTAATGGTGTTGGACTTATCTATGGACTAGGATTAGGAGTGGAGATGGTATTGTTACAAGGGAAAAACTCTCTATGGCCAAGGGTAAACCACAACAGACAAGTATGACTGCGGAAATCAACTCAATTCCAACATGTGCTATATAAACTAATGTGCGATGTGAGGAAGAAGCCTACCTCGATCCAATCGTTTGATTTTGTTCCACCATTGAGCACTTTGACCCAAAGCTTTACACCTGCAAGAAGT
>CBVK0100502385.1:0-10685 GCA_900067695.1 Picea abies | reverse complement strand
CTAAGTTTGTATAATCCAAAGCAAGTTGAATCCATTTCTTTATTAAAAATGCAATTTAAACAACAAGAAATAACTATTTTGTTCAAATTTACATCACCCAATTAATTAAAAAAAAAAATTAAAAAATAGAATTAGCCAACTCCCTAACTAATAAAAAAAATTAAAAAATAGAATTAGCCAACTCCCTAACTAATAAGTTGTAAAAAAAATTATTGCTATATCAAATTTTATAATGAAAATATTTTTATAATAAAACCAATTTTTATAGTTTTAATAATAATAATTTTTAAAACTATATAATTTCTTTATAATTTAATAATTTTTATATTTATTATTTTAATAATTTTTATAATGATTGTAATACCTCTGAACCCTATAACCTTTATAATATTCATGATAACAATTTCAAAAATACCTATATAGCATCGTGGTGTTAGTAATCACCATGTTGTAATAATACATGGTGAATCCTATAACCCATATAACATTACCTACGAACCCTATAACCTTTATGATAATATCTTCAAAAATACCTATATATCCAACATTACCTACAAACCCTATAACCTTTATGATAATATCTTAAAAAATACCTATATATATCCCATCGCTAGTAATCACCATGTTGTTGTAATAATACCTAGAAATCCTTTAACCCCTATAATATTGATGATAATAGCCTTAAAAATAGCTATACACCCCGTACTATTAATCACCATGTTGTGTGTTTTAGTAAACCCTTTAATACTTTGTAATACTTAAACTTTTTGTTTTTATTGTTTATACTCATTTAACCCTTATGATATTTCCCCTAAAAATACCTAGGACTTCTATGTTATTCGTAAGGTTTATTATTAAATGTTCATCTTACCTCCATATATATATATATATGTCAAAAGGAATCAAATTTAAGACAACTTTTTGGAGGTGTAATCTTTTTTTATCATTTAAGACAAGTTTAAGTTGGTTATTTTCTCACTCAACTCACAACTTCTGTGAATATAAATATGTAAAAATATGATTTTTGACTATTGTTAAGATATTTATATCTCTAGTGTTTTACATTAACATGTAAAAACAATATTTTGATTATTGTTAAGACATTTATATTTGTAGTGTTCTACATTCATTTTATAGGCCTTGTATATTTTATTTTAATATGGCAAGATCAAACAAATAATCAATGAGCAAAATCTATTTAGAGAAACAACTTTTTGATAGGTTTAGATTTCTCTTTTTGATTTAATGACACTCATTCTAAGGTTGGTTAGCATCATAGTGATGTCAACAAGAAAGAATAATGGTTTATAACATTTAAAACTTGACCTATGTCAAATAATATTTTATCATCCCAAAGGTTTTGTTCTCATTGAGCAAGATCCCAAGGAATGCTCAGTTGACCCTTTCTCTAGAATAGTTTTCCCATCAAGGTGAACCTGGGTAAGGGTCAACCAACTCTTCCTTGAGCATTATATTCATGTTAGTGGAAGGGATAAATTCAATAATATTATTCTTGTTGAGTGGGGGGCAAGGGAAAGGTCAACCTACCCTTCCACTAGATAATTCTTCCTATAAAAGGGAGCCTGGGGAAGGGGTGGTCAAACCTTCCTTGAGAATAGTATTCATATCAATGGGGATCCTAAGGGTTAGAGGAACCTTTGTCATGTATAATTTTATCCTTGATAAGGAGCTGAGGGGAGGGTAGGTTAACCCTTTCTTAGCCTTAGTATTCTCATTATGGGAGAGCCTACATAAGTTGGGTTGATAAACCCTTCTTTAAGCTTAGTATTTTGACTAAGGAGGAGCTTCATGAAGGGTCAACTAAATCTTCTTCCTCGATCATAGTATTATGATTAAGGGGGAGATAAGGAAGGAGTTAACCAACCCTTCCTTGAACAATGTATTCTCATTGGTAGGGAGCCAAAGGAATGGTTATTTAAACCTTCCTCAAACATATAATATTTTCCTCGAGGCGGAGACCGGGGAAGGGTAGGTTGGCCCTTCCTTCATCATAGTATTCTCGTAGAGGGAGATCATGAGAAAGGTTCAATTAACCCTTCCTCAAGCATAGTATTCTCATTAAGAGGGGGCATGAAGAAGGCTCGATTGACTTTTCCTCCATCTTGGTATTCTCTTCAAGGGTGATCCTAGTAAAGGGTCAGTTGACCCTTCCTCAATATTATTATTCTTTTCAAGGGTGATCCAAGGGAAGGGTCTATCAAAAATTCCTCTAGTATAGTATTCTCATTAAGTGGGAGTTGGGGGAAGGGTCAATCAACCCTTCCTTGAACAAAGTATTCTCATCATGGGAGATCCTTGAGAAGGGTCAATCGACCCTTCCTCAATCATAGTGTTTTCATTGAGGGGGTTGTATATTTTAACTTTGTACATTTACTTAATACAGATTGATTCTTACTAAAAATAGAAAAGATACAATGGCACACACACATTACACATATTTTTTACCTTCCAAACCTAAACCGAGAAAACCAACAACCTATTTAGAGTCACACCTCTAATGTTTTAATTCATTTTTATCTTCACTATTTACAATACAATATATATATGATCGCATGTCATCCAAAACCCCTAATAGATTGACCCAGATTAGTTAAAAATCCTAATTCCTTAACCAAAATTAGAAAAACCATCGACAAATACCATGTATCAAAAAAACTGCTAAAAGAAGATGCAAAAATTGCTAAAAAACACATACCTAACAAGGGTTGCCATGGAAGGGTCTAATAAAATTTCCTCCAACTTAGTTTTCTTATCAAGCATGAGCCTAGGAAAGGGTTGGTTGTCCCTTCATCTAGCTTATTATTCTCATAGAGGGTGAACCTGGGGAAGAGTAAACTAACACTTCCTCCATCCTAGTGTCCTCATCGAGTGTGTAGTGTTTTCATTGAGGGGGTTGTATATTTTAACTTTGTACATTTACTTACTACAAATAGATTCTTATTAAAAACGTAAAAGATACAATGGCACACACACATTACACAGATTTTTTACCTTCCAAACCCAAACTAAGAAAACTAACAACCTATTTAGAGTCACACCTCTAATATTTGAATTCATTTTTATCTTCATTGTTTACAATACAATATATATATATATATATGATCGCATGTCATCCAAAACACCTAATACATTGACCTAGATTAGTCAAAAACCCTAATTACTTAACCAAAATTAGAAAAAACATTGATAAATACCATGTATAAAAAAAACTACTAAAAGAAGATGCAAAAATTGCTAAAAAAATACATACCTAACAAGGGTTGTGAGGGAAGGGTCTAATAACCTTTCCTCCAACTTAGTTTTCTTGTCAAGCATGAGCCTACGAAAGGGTTGGTATTCCGTTCATCTAGATTATTATTCTCATTGAAGGTGAACCTGGGGAAGAGTAAACTAACACTTCCTCCATCCTAGTATCCTTGTCGAGTGTGACCCTAGAGATGGATCGACTAACCCTCCTCGGGAATAGTATTATCATTGAGGTGAAACCTAACAAAGGGTTAGCCGACCCTTCTTCCAACTTAACATTCTCATCAAGGGAAATATTAGGGAAGGGTTATTTGTCTCTTCCTTGAGTATAGTATTCTCATAAATATGAAGCACAAGGAAGGTTAAGCTAACCCTTCAAAAATCTTATTATTCACATCAATCGAGAGCTTGATGAAGGGTCAATTGACCCTTCCTCAATATTAGTAATCTTGTTGAGGGGGATCCTAGAGAAGGGTAGGATGACCTTTCCTCCAACTTAGTATTCTCATCATGGGGGTGATTTTGAAAGGTTTTATCAATCCTTCCTAAATCATAGTAATCACATCATTCGTGTGATATCCTCAAATTATTCAAAATTAAATTACTTCAAAGTTGTTATTCTAAAAACAAGTTTCCATTTTTGGAAATTTGAATTTTAGATTTTGGAAGTATGTAATTATTAATTTATCACTGTTGGATAAAATTGTGACTTTCCAAATGTCCTCTTTTGAGGGACACATGTATGATACAAACATTTTTAATAAATTTAATGCTGGAGAACATATGGAACAACCAAGTTTAAATAGCTTACCATTACTCCATGAGTGGGGAACAAGGTTCAGTTCACTCGAAGTTTATTTTTACAAGTGTCAAAAGTTGAGGTCTGTCACTAGCAGCCCCAAAAAATCATGTATTTGTAAAGCTATGAATTTCCCAAGGAGGGAAAAGAATGGAAATTCCTAGGAATGAGATATATACAACATATGTTGGAGGCATGATGCTACTTATTATGTTGGGGAAAATAATTGTTTTGTTGTTATGAGAAGATCTGGTGTTAAGAGAACAATTTTTCTGAACTGTTTAGAGAGATAGTGGCTAAGGAGTGATGCTCAATTTTCCCTTATGTTGTCATAGAGAGATAGTGGCTAAGGAGTGATGCTCAATTTTCCCTTATGTTGTCATGGTCAGGATAGGGGGTGATCACGACCAATAATCATGGTTGTTCTGTATCTACGATTGGGTGGAATGTGGTTGCTCCATTTGTTTTCCCAACATCCTTGTTCAGATATGTATCTCAATTGTTTACTTTCATTTTATGAAGTGTTATATGGTTGATATTATATATGTAGGTAATGATCTATGTAGGTGTGCCTCACGACCATAATAGATTTATTGATTGGCCTATGGTTTAAATACATGTTAATGTTTCTTGTAGGAATTGACTTGATTTAGCTACAATATATGTATGTAGGTTACATAGTTGATATACATAGACAAATGTATAGGTAATAAAATTTATTACTTCATAAAATAAAGAAAGTGAAGTCAAAGAAATTAGAGTGTATCGAAGCAATAATAAGTAAACTGCTCAATTTTAATTCTTCCTATATTTTATCTCTCAAACAAGATGAGCGAAGAAAACTCTGTGATAAGAATTGAGTATAAAATAGATGAATTCAAAGTCCCATAAATATTTATACATACATTAAACAAATGGCTATCTGATACAGATCTCAAAGATTGTCATGACAAAATTTATTTATGAAATTAATTTCACTAGTGTACAAAGGTCCATGTAGATTTCTCTACGTAAAAATATTAATACAATTGGGGTTTTTCATACCCAATAAGCTCTGCTAGCTAATTCAAAACAAAATTTAAAGAATCTACATCAAATCTCTATAACAGAGTAAGAAAGTGAAAATATTTCATTGATGTGTGGAAGGGAATCTCAACAAGAGACCATGTTGTGATGGAACCTGAGTACATTTTCAAAATAGGATGTTTTCCCTTCATGGAACTGCAACACATGAACTTAACCTATAAAGGGAAACCAATATATGATTACTAACCCCCCAAATTAATTAAAGGAACAAGATAAATAGAATAAGAAAAATGAGGGTACTTATCTTGGGCCTGGCTTGAATTTTGATCATCCTTGCGAAGCAAGAAGTACATTACTCGGAAGGATGAGTGGGATCATATTTTGGCCAAAGATGCCACCTAGGGGAACGCCCACCTGGGGTGCACACTTTAGCCAACTAGGCTTGACCCACTTCACATTTTTTATGCTATTTAAATTTTCATACGTAAATAAATGGTTCCCTGAGTATACAAGGTGAAATGTTACTCAAATAAAAAATTTTCCTCTCTTCCTGAAGTGATTGTATCACTTGATTTTTGTTGTCTAAGTTTTACTTCACGTTTTTGCTACATTTTTCATTTTTTGGGTGTTTTTAGGGTTAGCCAGTCTGCCTTTCTTCATGGCTACACACTGACTGTTTCATTTGACATGATTCCACACCTTAGAGAAATATTATTCTGTTAGATAGCCAATATATTAGGGGGAAGATCTAGTTATGCATGTTTTCTGAGGGAAACAAGAGGGCGCACCAACCTATGTTTTGTGCCCTTGCTGTTTTTCTCATTGTCGGGATGAAGTAAGTGTGTCTTCCTCTATGGATGCACTGAGCTTCTCCCTTTGATCCCTGGGACTCACACTGTGATAGCACCATCCTATTGGATACTCTGAGATCATCCTAGCACTGGATCTCCATCATTGGGCTACCCAAACTAAGGATGCGCCCCTGTTGATTTTTTGGTCAACTGTCGAAAATGGATTGTTTGGTCACCTTCCCCATCAGGTCTCCTTCCTCGGAATATAAATTGGTATAAGAGACTCAATATCCATGGACAATCTTCTGATCTTGAATATTGAGCCAAATTGTTTTGGGGATTTTCATGAAATAGTCCAGATTTCACCCATTTTAGGGTTTACATATTCATGCAAGAGGATCAACAGATCTCATAGACCTAAGGGAACATAGATCTCCACTACAACAGAGAGGATATTCACATATCTAAGACAATGCATTACTCTCCCTCTAGACCAACTCAAATCCATTTCTCCAGGGTTTTCCGCCCTCTACTCACACAACAGAGCCTGATCCCCCTCTATTCACACAACAGAGCCTGATCCTCTGTTTTGTGCCCTCTGTTCACAATGCCTCCATGAGAATATCCCTTGGAAGTAGACTCAAATTCCAACACTTAAAATCCCATCCAATATCTTGCCTCCATCCTCAATGAGTTTCTCAGAATGCAACAAAAAAGCAATCCATACCCTTCCAGTTGGACACTCAAATCCAACTACCCAAATTTTCTAGTCAAACCAATGGAGAAGTTGTGGATTCCTGGATCTGTAGCCTCTCCACCTATTTTAATACATATCCAGGCCTTATCGAGGAGAGAAATCTCCATATTTTAGCCTTGCAATTAGAAGGACTTGCACAAGCCTGGTGGGATACATAGTAAGAGAAGACCACATTTGTGATAGATATTAGGGATGCTCCAGAATCCTCTACTTCCAAACCCATCAGAACTTGGGCTAGACTTTATGAGTAATTGATAAACTGCTTCTACCCACCCGAGTATGCACAATATTTGTTTATCAAATGGCACCAGCTTCGACAAATCCCTTCCCAAGGAGTGTAAGGCTAGATAGACTTATTTTGCAAGATATGCATCTTACTGCATATTCCAGATCCGGAAGAGGTGCTCATATTGAATTTTGTTGTTGTTTTATTGATTCAGGTCCATAGAGAGGTAGATCTGTTTGAAAATCCAACTTTAGACAAAGTGTTTCAGAGAGATTTGGCTATAGAAAGGAAAGTTGCTCCTAGGTGTCGTACTCCTCAATCCTGCCCCTACACCAACCCCTCTGCCTCTCAAAAATCTAGGTCCAATCCTTCATCCCACTTTCCACCTCCTCGAGCTCAAAATCTCATACCTCATACAAATACAAGGACGCCCTAGTGCTCATTCCACAATACTACCTCACACAATTCTACAGATTGTCGAACCCTCCAAAATATAAAGACCAACAAAACCCGACTGACTGAGATCATCCCCCCCCAAAAAAAAAATGGAAGATACCTAAGAAGTTCACCTGTACAATCCAACATAAATAGATCCTTCGTTGATCCTAATGACCCATGAAGATTCAAACTCCTCCACCCAACCCCTCTTCACTCATAACTGCCAAATTAAAAACTCCTTTCCTTTACTAATTATGGACAATGCAATCCAGAATAATTTGTTGTCTCAAGACCTTGTCAACTACCTTAAACTGGTTACTACTCCCCACCCACAACCCTATCAACTCAGATGGGTCTAGAAGGATGCCCCCCACCTCTTAGTTTCTTAGCACTGTCTGGTCACTTTTTCCATAGGCCAATTCAAAGATATTGTCCTTTGTGATGTTTCCCCCCTGGATTGTTCATATTTTCTTCTAGGGATCCCATACCAAACCCAAATAAATTCTATCTATATGGCCAAATCCCTCTCGTACAAACTTACCAAGCAAGGCCACACTTATATCTTAACCGCAACTACACCCAAACCCCTTGCTACCAAAGAAAAAATCTAGCATGTAGATTTAAACCAATGTGTCTCTCTTTATCTGGCACGCCCAATAAAACCAAACAATACCACTCACCCTGTTCCAAAAACAATGACTCCTCTCTTCCAAGAGTTTGCAGATGTGTTTCAATCTCCAATGAGACTCCCACCCTCTTGACACATTGACCATTCCATTCACCTCATCCCCATATTTTCATTACCTAATGCCCCTACATACCCGTTGGCCCCAAGATAAACAAAGTAAATGGAAATACAATTGACTAACCTCATCAACTCTTGACACATCCAAACATTATCTTCTCCCTGTTCTTTTGCCGCATTTGTCATCCCCAAATGAGGTAGTTTAGAAATGTTCCTTCTCACCAATTACCGAGCCTTGAACAAAGCCATAGTTAAAAAAAATGTTACCCTCTGCCCTGGATTGAAGAGTTACTCGACACCCTCCATGGAGCTAAGTGGTTCACTAAATTGGATTTAACAGCCAGCTATCATCAAGTTCGAATAAACCCAGATGATGTTTGGAAAACATCTTTTAAGACCAAATTTTATCTTTTTGAGTGGAAAGTTATGCCCTTCGGACTCAACAATGCCCCAACCACTTTCATGAGGCTCATCAATGACATCTTCAGGTCACATTTGGGTTGATTCGTGGTCATATACTTATATGAAATTCTCATCTTTAGCCGGACATGGGACACTCACATGCAACATGTCCTACAAGTTCTCCAAATCCTCCAAGAACACAAGTTACAAGTCAAAGAGAAGAAGTCATATTTTGGTCAGAGTTAAGTTCCCTATCTNNCAAGTCAAAGAGAAGAAGTCATATTTTGGTCAGAGTTAAGTTCCCTATCTCAGATTTGTGGTCATCTCAGAAGGTATTCAACCAGATCCAGCCCGCATCCAAGCATTGAAGTAGTGGCCACTACCTCCTTCAACTAGGGAGCACAAAATCTTTTTGGGTGGCATCAATTTCTATCGTAAGTTCATTGCCTATTTTTCACAACTTGTTTGTCCTTTGAATCAACTCTCAAATAGTTCTTATAAATTTATCTGGACTAAAGAAGAAACTAGTCACATTTCTCATCTCAAAGAATCCCTCTGCTCATCCCCTCTATTACACATGCTAGACCTCTCCCAACCCTTTGAGATTGAGTTTGATGCCTCACAATATGTTATTGGTGTCGTACTTAAATAGGGAGGACACCCCATTTCTTAGCACTTTGAAACGCTATCTGAGGCAAAGAAAAAATATAGCACCTATGAAAAGTAGTTTTATAGTCTAGTTCAAGCCCTCAAGCAATGGAGGCATTATTTGTTGGGTAAAGAAACAATTATGCATATAGACCACCACCCTTTGATTTTCATCAACTCTCAGTCGAAGATTCTGGAATAAAGGCACCTTAAATGGGTCTCCTACATTCAACAATTTCACTTGGTCATCAAATAGAAGAAAGGAACTTCTAATAAGATGGTTGATTTTCCAAGCCATCCTCCCACTCCGGTTCTCTCAATTCTAGAAGTACGTTGTGCTACCTATGACACATGGAAGGATAAATATGTTATTGACCCTGAATTTCAAGAGATCTAGGTGGCATTGCAAACTCCCATAGTGATCAATTAGATCCCCTTCCTAGACTACACTATTCATGATGGATGGCTCTATAAGTTGAATTTGTTATTTGTTCCACGCTCAAAGGACCACTTCTTTCTCATTAGGGATGTGCATGCTTCAACCTATGGGGGCCATTTTGATACCACAAAGATCATCCAACATCTGCAATGCCATTTCCATTGGCCTTCCATGTAGCATCAAGTTGAAAATTTTATTCGAGCCTCTACATTATGCTCACAATCCAAGCCATCCAACCAAAATCATGGGTTATATCAACTTCCTTCCCAACCTTGGGATTCAATCTCAATGGAATTCCTCAGTGGACTTCCAAAAACCCAAAAGCAACATGATGCAATCTAGGTAGTGGTATGTCACTTTAGAAAAATGGAACTTTTCATCCCATGCACAATGACCACTACAGTAGTACGAACAACAAAACTCTATTTCCAACATGTCTGGCCCCATTCTCGCTTTCTCAACACATTTTGGAAGACAATATGGGTGCTATTGGGGTGCCACCTCAAGTTTTCTACTACATTCCATCCTCAAACATATGGCCAAACAGAGGTTGTCAATAGGGTCTTGGTTTATGCTCTCTGAAATCACTTTGGGAGGAACAAACAATGGGACAATTACTTGCACATTCTACAACATAACTACAACAAGGCAACACATTCTTCTACAGGGTTTTCACCTTTTGAAGTCTGCTTGGGGTTCCAACATATTATAATAATGTAACCACAAAGAGTATTCTTATTCTTATTGTTATTTTGTTTATAGGATTAATCTCCATTGTGGATTAATCATGTCGATAATTGTATTAGGACCAAATCCCCTTTTGCGGATTGGTCAGTAGACAATTATAATAGGCATAATAAGAAGTCAGCCCCAATAGTTAATAAGAAGACCCAGAAATATAATAAAGGTGGATTTACCCACCCAGATTAAGAAGTCTACCCTGCCAATGAAGAGACACTTCACACATGCTAGAACTTGTATAAATACAGGAGGCTAGCACCTCATTTGATTACAACTCACTTGCTCATTCTCTTATGAGGCAAGCTGCAATTAGCAGTTGGAGAGAGGGAGAAAAGTGGCACATCTTTTGGAGAGGGCTATCTGTATTGGTTTGAGTTGTCTCTTGAACATTGTATTGGCAATTTAT